>JAZBGW010001280.1:0-16428 GCA_037464815.1 Mylabris variabilis
TGACCCTGTATATTTATCTAAACATAAGAATATTAATTTTTTGGTTACAATAACATTTCCCAAAGAAATAGTGTAAAATAATAGAATTAATATAGTTAACAATAACTGTTAATCATTTATAATTAACGCCATTGTTAAAATTTACAAGAAAATGGCAAATGTTATAAACAGTTAATAATGCAAATCATATACATATATATTTTTTTAAATTACAGGTACTATCGATCATATTTATCTGATTTTTTCTATATTAATATAAAAACTATCACATTATATAAAATCGGAGATACATCATTTATAATAAATAAAAAAATATTTTCTTGTTCTCCCTAAAATCAGTCATAATATTTGTCATCATTAAGTAAATCTTGTTTAACATGTCCATTATTTAAACCGTGACTATTACGTTTAATTGTTGCTGTTTCATAATCTGGATATTTTAATGATTTCAACGTGCCATTTTGAACATTATTTAATAAATTATTTGATGTTGAAGCGCTATGTTTTTTTAAAGGGCGTTCTTGTAAAGGCATCGATATGTACGGATTTTGTTTAGAACTCATATAATGCGGCGAACTCGGTATTTTTCTTCGTTTTTTCTTATTATAAAAATACATCGCAAACCATCCGGTTAAATGTCCAATTATTAAACCACATACGACGAATAATATAATAACACCAGTTGAAGCAATTCCAATATTTTCTTGTTTTATTGCTTCATTAATTTCTAATAAAATTATAAAATATTAATATAATCACGATAGTTGAATAATATTATTAAATATTACCGTTAAAACTAGTTAATATACACATTCTTGTCTCAACACTACTTCCTTGGCACATGTTAGGACCAGGATTTGTAGTGCGACATTTCCTTTTTCTATGTTGTTCTCTATTTTCATCACACAATGACCAACTAGTCCAATTACTCCAACCCAATAAAGCTGAAATTTTATTATTAGCTATAACTGAAAATTTGCATTTTATTAATTTACAATCACATGGTGCTTCCTCACAGGGTTGTTCTTCATGATCTGCTCCTATGCAGTTCGTACCAAGGCATGTTCTGTAACGTGTTTTAACACCCCAACCGCAGGATACATTACATGGTGACCATTCAGACCAACAACCCCATTCATCTTGACAAAAATGTTTATTGCATTCCCTTGTTTGAATTGTGGGTCCTTGACAATTGCGATTTTCACAAAAACGTGTACGATTCTGGATACCACCACCGCAACTGAGTGAACATTCGCTCCAATTAGACCAGGGACTCCATTTAGGATGTTCGTTGTTATCCTCAGAATAACAGCCATTAGCGTTACAAGTTTTAGTTTCTTCTTTAACGCTAATTTTGATTGATGACGCGTGCTTTATGGGAGCTTTACAAATAAATCTGGAAAACCAATTTTTTTTTATAAATAGTGCAATTGTCGAATTTACAAAAATACCTGAATCGTTTCCGATAGAATTCCGGACCGGTAGTATTAGAATCATTAATCCATTCCGTTATGGCTTGTTTACGGTGTTCAGCGCATTCGTGCATGTTACATTTTTCGATTTCAATATCATTACCGGGACAAAATTGCCCACCGTTCTTCGGTGGTGGACTATCACATTTGCGATAACGTTTCCTATAACCACCACCACAATGTACAGAACAATAGTCCCATTCAGACCATTCACTCCAACCACCGTCTTGTGGTAATGCCGGACATGGTGGTATTTCAGCACAAAATGCCTCGGTACGATCTTGTCCAACACAAACGCGCCCACCATGGGCCGGTGCTGGATTCGTGCATGTACGACTTCTTGTTTTCACAGCTGTACCGCATGTTGCTGAACATGATGACCATGCCGACCAATCAGACCATCCACCATGGACTGTACAATTAGTAACAGCAATACTGGAACCATTACATTGACGTCCACCATTACTCGGTGACGGATTATTACATTGACGTGTTTGACACAAACACGTATCTAATGAATTTGAATCAGGATTTGTACGATGCGTACATTGCGACCATTCCGACCAACTACTCCAACCACCATCAACAACAGCATCTAGGATCGGACATGAGGTCACTGATTGTTTCCAATATTTATCTAACGGATTCGAATTTGGTGCTGTTGAACAATTTTCATAACGTTCACTCCAACCACAATACGGATCCATGGCATTTAAACAACTCTCTTTAGATTGGTGACGGTTACAATGATCGGCTGGTAGTTTCAAAATTCCTGCATCTGTCGTGATATAGAGCGAATTTGTTTGTTTTAAAAATTGTAAATTTTTAATCGGTATCACAGTATCTTGCGGTATTGTTTGCCAAATTTCAACAACGCAAGCTTCTTGCGTCCTCGGCAATATCGAAATTTTTTTAATAAGACCATCTATTGTTGATACATAAATAACATGAACTGATGTATGAAGTTTCGTTGATAATACATCGATAGCTATATGCGTGTACCGTTCTAATTGTGCAACATGTAGAGGATCTAATGTAGTTGCTTGAACTGCACTATCCATTAATTGATATTTAGAAGTTTCTAATAGATTACTATTTTTAGATGTTGTTCTACATTGAAAATTATCTCTATTATATACATGATGTTTACCCCATGCACTTCCTATATGTTCTTGATATTTAAATGGTCCATTAAATGCGTTTTCAATTGATGTTAAATTAAATGCACATATCGCCGAACCAGCTATGCTATTTGTTGGTGTTATGAATACAGCATAAATCAAATTCTCTCTAGCAACAAATGACATACTTTGAATTTCATCAAAATAAAATGGATATTCGCCACTAATTGAACAATTCAATCGTGCTTTTAAAAACGTTGTCCAATTATCTTTTAACATTGTATGACCGCCTGGATCATTCTTACATACTCTAGCTATTCTCGAATAGATCGTCTACAATTCAAAATTAGATTAATTTAGTTTTTTTTATTTGTTTATTCAAATATTGAACCTTTCCACAATTGATATATTCAACAGCTGCTTCTCTAAATAAAAAATATACATAATCGTTTGTCTCGAACGAACCAACAAACTGTGGCTCATTTAACCATAAACTATTATATTGTTTCGTTCTTATTGTATGACTGCCTATTGTTTTTGATATTAACGAGTCTGAACTGGAGAAATCTGTCGGTCCGCCAAAATAATATTCACCATTTTCCGACATTAACCCTGTTATATTTGCTTTCGGATTGTAGGGACATTTAGCGATACCATCAACCCATTCTATAATTTCAGAGATATTCTGTATCTGTTGATTGAAAACAAAAGAATAGTAATAATTCGATTAAAAATTCAATTTTTAGACAAACCTTCCTATAGGTGCATTGTGGTGAGAATGCATTTGTCCCGCAAGCGAACAAAAATCGACCATTTGTTAATAATATTTTTACATAATTATGACAAAATTCATCTGATTGACCTTTATTCACGCATTGTATACGTTTCTCTTTTGGTGCTGGCCATTCAGCATGCTCTAATAATTCTAAATTTTGTAAAGATAAACGATATAAAACGTCCCTGTAAAATTTCAATCTCATTATTATCGGTTTATTATAACGTTCATTTTAAGAAGTGAGAAATTGTTTACGTTGAAAATCCACACGATTTAAAAACCTTGACTGCAGTTGAGCTCCGAAGTCACTGAACGGACTATACAACAAAATATCTTGCATCGTTTAAGCATTCCTTAGATTCATTATCTTTTTGTATATGTGAAAATATTATGTATATATTATATATATGAATATCTGCATGTATAGAGAATAATTGGAAAAATTGTCTCGAAATAACGGATATCTAACACTTCTTAATCGAATAGATTCATTTTAGATAAATAGTAAAACATTTACAATGTAATTTCTACACTGGAGACACGATTTCAATGACTTTAGTTTATAAATAATTAATAAATTTGAAAGTTGAAATTAATTGTTCAACATTACAAGATTGTAAAAAATATTTTTCTCACAACCTTCCTTGTAGGTAACTCATTCAATATTCAGCAAATCATAATTTTTATAACTGCTTAGATAAGAACGAATCTACAGCCTGATTTCACATTAAACTATCTGCATTGGCTTGGTCCAGTCAGTTTGGTTGATTTTCATTTCATGGCACAATATTTTATGTATCCTTTGAGACTAACAATTTTTTCGATAAATTTGACGCTACCGAAGCGGAAATACCTATGGAGATCTTGTCCTTAATGTGATTCCATTTTTTCGACATAATCCTTGGATAAATCTTTAAAATGAAGCCATAACAAAGACTGCCGGCCTCTTTATTTCTTATTTATTAAATCAGTTTTTGGTTGTCCAAATTTGTAAGAATTGATCATAAAATATGCCACCTACAATATCGGCGGTTTTCTGTACGATTTCGCTGCCAATTGAGCGTCTGTTTTTGCAATAACTCCATTTGTTAAAATTATTATTAGCGCAAGATTTATTATTGAAAAAAAGATTCTCAAAAATAATTTTATCAATCAGTTTGGTCAAGGTTAGAAATTATTTTATCATTAAAAACCGAATAGACAGATGTTCAATTGGATTTTGAACCTACTTGAATTTCTATAGCCAATCAGTCTAAAATTTTCAGATACAACAACTAGGAAAATAAACAATCTCTCACTTGTATTTTAATTTAAATAAAATGAACAATAATTTTACCTAGCACCGACTAAAACTTGATTCCGTGCTACATCAAATAGCATTTGTGAATACGAAATAATTTGCGGTTGCGTAAATTTATTTAGGGATTGTTGTAAATCTGTAACCAAAATTGAATGAATGAAGAAATATTGTATTTATCAACAAAAAGGAGGATGTATAAATATTAAACAAAGAAATAAAATTTTGTTGTTTGTAAGTCTTTATAAACAAATATTTATAAACGACATCAACGACTGATAAGCCCTGTCGTGTTGATCCAATTCGTGTCTGTATGGCCGTTTTATGTTATCAAAAAACAAATAAACTTACCTGAGATTAGGTAATTATTTAATCAAATAAAATTACATTATCATTATTATTATTATATATAAATTATATGTAATTATGAGTAATTTAAGTAAAATCTTACTTAGATTGGTAATATCTCAAATGATTACCTACCTTGATAGGAAATATAGCGGAAATCATGTTTGCTGGCCGTTATAAATGACAAGCAAACAAATAATAAGAAAATTCCATATGGCACCACCATTGCTGTTGTTGCATGATCTGTAAATAAAAACGATAAACACCTGAAAAATTATTCTTCAATAGCGTATTTATATTAAAATAATATTCATCATAAAATACAATAGTTTTAAAGATTATCATCACTAATTAATACTTGAGGCTAATTTTATAATTATATTGACTTTATCTATGAGTAAATTTAAACAACCATTGAAAATTGCAGGAAATATCGCGATTTGCTTTTTTATTAGGAAAAAAAAACAGTAAAGATCGTGGATAAAAGCACGTACACAAATTACAACAATATTTTCTTATCAATGTTGATCAGTGATTATTATTAAAGTATTTTTTTCTGATATGATTTTCTACAAATAATCGAGATTAAAAAGGAAACAATCGTGATTAAATCTTTTTCCCCGTTGTTGTTATTGCTGTTTGAAAAATAATTTTAAACAAAATTCTATTGAATCAAACAATTTCTAAGGTCGTGTTTAACGTTTTAAGTTTAGATGCTACTTAATTATAATAATTAACATATTACTCAGACATCTTTAAGGATAACCAGAGAAGAAATCGTGACAATACCGATTAAATAAAAAGAAGGGAAAAAGGCGAAATAACAAACATTAACAAAATAGGATCTTCCGCGACTTCAAGGTTGATTCTTGTAATTGTTTTGATGATCAAAAAAATTATATTTATTACCAGCAACGATAAATTGCCGACATCGTGCGATAAATTGAACTTTGCCGTACGCTTGGATCTAGGGACGCATTGAAAGCTCCAATTCATAGTGTCTAAATTACAAACTTTTTTTAATTACTCTAAAAATCAATGACTTAACTTAAACGGTTTTATACATTTCAACCAACAATAAATCGAGAATTTAAATCAAAAATAGACTAAAGTTTCTAGATCACAATTGAATGGTGAAATTTATAAAAAACTGATGATTTCGAATGGAAACGTATTGAAAAGGCTAAAAATAGAAATTAAAATTATTTTTATCGTTTCCCTTTCACTATTTAATAGCGAGATTTGCTAAAAATCAATAATTTATGACGAAGATTTTTTAAAATTTGTTAAAAGCCAAGAATTTAGTTTATCAATAATTTCTAAATCGTCTCCCTTTCCCAATTTGTTAAAAACAATCAAAAGTACAATTCAATAGCACAATTTGTAAAAGACTCTCCGAGTAGAATTTGCCAAAAAATAGACGAGTTGAGATAAAAACTTCATAAACTTGACAAATGGTGTGGAAATGCGTGTTTTCCGCACTTGCGGCTAATGTAAATAATCTTAATTTTTGTGTGGGCGTTATTTTTAAATTACTTATATTCCACAAAACAAAATCTTGTAATAAATTAACATTTGACATATACGTATTTTATTATTGTTATAATCATTAGTATTATTATTTTATTTGTAATAGTTAACGAACAAACCCACATTTTGTATAATATAATTTTTTTTTTAATCGTATGAGTGTTCCAAAAATGGTAAATCAAGGTTGGATTTTATTACAAAATCTCATAGAATAGGCGCCTCGTCTAATAAATAAATAATTTATTTCGTTTATTTTGCTACTTTCTATTTGTATACTACTATTTTTAATTTTATTAATACATAAGGCGATTTTTCGAAATTTTATTATACAGTCCGTCCTAATTTAGGAATACATCATCATATACATACATGTATATAAATTGAATATTTTATGTCTTCATAATAAAATTCTACGAACACTCTTTTACGGTTTATTTTTATTTTTTTGTTATTGTTGTTTAGTTGAAAATTGTTTTTGGGATGTGCTAAAAGCGGTTTCTTCGAAAATTTAACACACACGCATATAAAAAAAAATATATAGTCCGTTCAGTGACCTGAGAGATACTACATACTCAAATCATATAACAAAGGTTATCAATTTTAGAGATGTTGTAAATTTGACATAAATTTTAAATGACTACCGGTTGTACAGAAGTGTGTTTTATAACCAAATACTAAGAAATATTTTTTTTTAATTTTATCGAAGATTGACATACTAGCTCGCGCTGTATGTTTAAACAATACTCAAAAATTTTGCACGACAAAACTGGGCACAGGTAAAAATTTCCCCATTCTGTCGTATATAAAACAAACATCTGCTAAATTCGACTGTTCTTAAATAAGTTGCACATTTTTGTCGGTTATCTCAAGCTTCTTCGGGAAATTATGTTTCTGGTATTAATCGCCAGCTATGTATGTTGGATTTGCATAGAGAACGCGATGGTAAGTGGAGACGTAAAATTCAAACATTGCATTGGATTAATAAAGTCACTGGTCTCTTTATTAAAACGATATCTTATTGAATTTTTTTGTTATCTAAAGTTATTAACGAAAATATCACATTTCAGAAAGTCTAGATTACGAAACTATTTACGTCCATTAACAGATATCATTAAATTAACATAAAGTAGTAATCCTGTAGGTATTCCAGATCGTCGTTATAATAGTAGTTATACGGTGTAGGTGTTGTTTATTTGATAACATAAAAATTGTTCTTAAAAAATAAACAATTTTATAACTCATTTAAGATGAAAACGATTTCGTAAGCTCGGTTCGTCTTTCTTTAAATTGATTCAAACATAAGTCTAATGAATAAATAAATAAACAAATAAATAAAAAAATCATAAAATCAACATGTTAAATGTTGTTAAACAGCTAATACAATTTTATCTTAAAATGATCTACCAGAAATGTACATGCAACTTAATTTGAATTGATTTAATGTTTATTTAATTACAATTAAATAAGAGAAAATTTTCTTTCTAATCACAAATTGAGAACGATTTTTAAATTGTTTTGAATTACGAGCCACGCAAGGCAACAATTCTTAATTACATTTGAATTTTCGTAATAAAATACGATTGAGATTAATTGCTAAAACAAAAGGTCGAGTATTATCTTTTAATGGAATTTGTAACAATACAATTTCAAAGAAGATTTATCACCGGACAATGCAGATGTGTATTTAAAAACAACAAAAACACACGAAAAAAAAATATAAATAAACAAATAATATTTAGGTGTGTCTCTGCCGAGGACAGTTTTTTTTTCAGGGTAACATTTTATTCAAATTTATACAATAAGGAACAATAGATTTTGCCAATTATAAAACGAAATTTGTGTATAATAAAATAGAGGAGTACCTATTAGAGTAAAAGACATTGTCGAATGCACTTAAAAAATTGCAACAATATTTATTATCTAATATTCTCATTAGTGTTTTATTTATTATTGTTGTTTATGATAAATATTATTGTTGGGGAGATTACGACCTCGCGACCCACGTTTTTTTCTTTCATTTAACATAAACTATTAATTTCTTAGAAATTTATCATTTCGATTCATTTATAATTAGTGTCGCATATTTTACAATCGATCACAGTATGCAATGCCTATACGGGAAAATACGAGAAATTTTCCCTAACAAATAAAAATTTGTAATAGGAATCATTACGAAAACAATTTCTCATTTGTACGTGACAGATTAATATCAATCTGATAGATTGTTTTCAATTGAAAACAAAATATTGCAAATAAAGAATTGTTCTCCTACTAGAGCAACACTAGAATTACAGTTAATTTTATGTGATTAATTTTAAATAATATGAGGAACAAATAATAACGATAATAAAGAGAAAGTGTAGAGAATGTAATAAAATTTCTATTTGGAAATATATAAAAAACTTCGATAAAAATTTGAGAAAAAAATCCATTCTAAACACTCTTAAAATTACAACAACAATGAAATTGTTTAATTTTATTTTTCAATGTTTTACGAAACAATACGCAAACTCATTGTGACGAGTCGGATAAACAACCAATAATAACGAGGTGTTAGAACATGCGCTATAACTTCAATTACATCGATAGGTAAATAATTCGATTGTTGGATTTTGGTTTAAAATGCGATCTTATAAGACACCTGCATTTATTTGTAAATACAGGAGCGTCCCTAGAATTATGAACAATAAAAAATCCAATAGAACTTGACCCTCGTGTGTAAACTGGGTCTTTTAGGCGAGCTTTTACACTTTCCAAGGCTTTCAAAAAATTTGAAAAAATTCATGGTTGCTTCGCGAAGTATCCAGAAGTAGCCAAAGTCGAAAATTGAAGTATAGTCAAAAATTAATAAAAAAAATCTCCTTTAATTGGAGAGAATTTAGAGTTTGAAGTTTTCACTGTTCTTTTACACATCGAGACTTAATAGTAGAAAATAAGGACAATTTTAGCCGCTCCAAAGATTTGGCCGGCCGTACTTTTTGCACACCGTAACGGGACGCCCCTGTATAAATAGTGTGTTTAGTTTAAATTGCCAGGTCGGTATATTTGTTTAGTCGTCTTATCATTTGAATTTGATTTGATAGATTTAAGTGTAAACCACAACAATAAAGTATTAAATTATATAAAATGAAAAGTTGACGGTTCGTTATGGTTCTTGGGCAAACCTAGTTAGATATACTTGATCTAAACGAACCGTGCTTTATCATTTGTGGTATCGCTGAAATTTACAATCAAACATCAAATTAGTAGTAATTTTATCAAATTTGATGGTGAATTACGACTTTCGTTTGTTCTCTGCTAGACACTTAAAATAAACAATTAATGGCCTAAAAACGCGCAATAAAAATTTACAGGTTGTACAAATATCAATTATTTGAAAACTACTTAATTATTATTGATTTAACAATAAGTGTGTAAATAATCTACTATGTAAGAGTCTGTTTTCGTAGAATTTAGTGCGTTAAAGTCAAGTTGATTAGGGTCTAAATCTTGTGATTACACTCAGGAAGTTATTGGATATGTAAATCCAAAAAACCAACCTTCAAGCTGGTTTAAATTTTCTGATCAAATTTGGGTTTGTGTCTCACCCTACAGGGTGTCTAAATTTTGATTGTTGGTTTTTGTATTTGCATAATATTGATATTTTCTCCACAAAATTTGATTCATGTCAAACGGTAGAATCTTTTGAAACCCAAAAGCCCTACTGTTGTCGGGTGTAATATATTAATGGTCGATGTTGTTGATGGCTTTTCAAGAAAATAAATTTTTGTCGATGATCATCGTTACCTGAGGAGGAACTCGTTTGGCGCCTGGTATTAGTTTAGATGTTCTAAAAGATACCTGACCGTAAGAAATCTTATTAGAACTGTTGTTTGTTGTTGTTGTTTCGTAAGAAATAATCATGAGTAGACCTTGAATTTGGTTTAGGATCGACAGGTGTGTGTTTTGGTCGAATTTTATTATATTAGGGCTACTTACAATTGCAATTTTCTATGAATATAATCGTGAAGACAGGTCAATGTTGTAGTGGGGACTGTAGCGGCAAAACATCGTCCAACTTTCCATCCACATCAAAAAATCTGTTTTTAAAATATTAAATAACACGAAAATTCAAAATTTCTTCGATAAATCGTCAACACAATATGTATGTTTGTATTGTAAAATTATTGAAAATTTGTTGAATTTATTTTAAATATCGATATTCACAAGACGACCTTGACTAGGTTGTTTCTGTATAACGAAACGTTTAGGTTCATTGCATGAACGGTATTTTCGATACCACCGTATATGTATGTTTACGGCAACGTACTATTCTCCCAGTTCAGCTTTCAGATAGATCTCCTCCTCAACTTGGCCTTAGTGGCTATCTTAAGTATTCAAAATACTTAACGCGCATGTCCAACTTACAACAAATCTTAACTTAAATCCGATACTTACTGTGCACTACACTATGTATAAACAATAATAGAACGTACACCCAGTACGGCTACAGATATCGGCTATAATCTTAACCGGATTTTGCCCCCGGATTATTACTACGATCACTACTTACAAACGTCCATAAAAAATACTATTATTAGAAATAAAACACAAAGGGTTAAATTACTAAATTTGTCTTGATGGACACGCCTCATCGATAATTTACAAGAAATAAACAAATTTTACAACCACTAGACAAGATTAATAATACACCAATTTAATCAACATATTCTAATTATTGGACAATCATTATCAATTCGTAATTAAACTGATTATATGGGAATTTGTGTGTTTGAAACCGTATCAAGAAATTAATGTAAATAATTATTCTGTTTACCAGTCGAGTTTGCAGAGGCGTCGAGGAAAGTTGTGGAAAAAATCGGAACACTAGCAATAATAATTTGATATTTAACACCAAAACTATCCAATAATTGTAAAATAGCTCAAATTATATCTGATATCATTTCGATTATCGGATAAATTCAGGTGTTTATACAAGGAAATTAAAGATTATCAAATTATTGCACAAATACCAAATAATCACTTCAATAACTTTCGTGTTTTTGTTTGAGAAAAAGTTTGGTCCAGTATTTCCTGTTCGGATTTCTCCAAACACCTAAAATAGAGAATCATGCTGTATAGGTGATTTTTCGTTTTTTTTTTTTGTAAAGAACTTGTATGATTTTTATCAAGATTAAAACTGACAAAAACAAAACCAATCTGTCTCTGAGGTCAGGTAAAGAAGGTCGCCCACGTAATCCATTTAAAAAATAATGTGATTTTAATGGATTTTTTTTTGCAAAAATCACACACATCTAAATTGTGTTTTTTCTCGGTTTTCCATAGTTTTTCTCAATTAGAAATTATAGAAAATTGTCATTTTCCAACAATATGGCTGGATAAAATAGCCATGTGTTTATACCTGTCGCGAATTGAACGTGGGATTGACAAAAAGAAAAACGAAATGAGAAAAATAACAAACCAGTTGGATGAAATAAGGAGTACAACTTAAAGTATTATAAACCTGTATGATGTTGAAGTGACTTATTTTGATTGTTGTTGAATTGTTGAATATCTACATGAATATAGTATTTAATTCTTATCAATAATTTGTTCTTTTTTTTTCAAATAAAATATGTTTCATTTATATCAAAATAATGTGTAATTCTACTAATGGAAAATAACAAATTTACATATTTAATCGGTTGCAACTTTCACGTTTAATAAGTATTCAGTATCTATGTAATAATTATTGAATTGCAATACTAACGATTTTTTTTGTTTCTTTACCCAAAAAACTATTTGTGTGTTAAATTTATAATTTAACCAGAGGCGTAGCGAGGTGTTTTAACATCCGGGGGCGCTCGCTGCACTCCCTGAAACACAGCGCCCGGGGGCATTTTCCCCCTATCTCGCTACGCCACTGAATTTAACAAAATGATTTTATCTACAATTGAACAATAATTATAACTCTACTATAGAAGGGTACAAATCTAGAAAATTAAGCGTAATATTGGTAATTTCTTCAGGGGCACAATAACCGTTACCGATAATATGATCGCCGTTGAAGAAATAGAGCTATTACAGTATATTAAACTTTTTCGTAACATAGTAACTTTCCCATTCAATATTATCCAGTTACTCTTAAAGTGTCCGACCAAAGCAGGATTTACAGCCGAAACCGAAACCGAATCTTCGACCTGGATCTCAGTTTCGGCCGAAACCGAAACTTATTTCTATATGTTAAAATTTCTATTGTATGCTTTACATACTATGTAGTTAATTCGTGTTAAATTAAATAAAAAAACAACCATTATAGTATGTAAGAAAAACAAACACAACTTCAACACAACTTAACCGCCAGCTGGCGATCATCGGGCACGAACTCGCCCAAACACTGGTTTTGGTGCGGCCGAAGTTTCGGCAAATTTTTGGCCGAAACCGAAACTAGATTTTTTGGCTGAAACCGAATCTTCGGTCGGCCACTACTCTTAAATCAATAAAAAATCCAGTACAGAAGTTCCTGGGCGAAAAGCGTTTCAATGTCAACGAAAAAATCGAAACGAGCTCAAGATCACGTAATTAAAAACGACTCCATTATACACGCAAAACAAATAATTTAAGATTCGATATTTGAAGTTATCAGTCATCCTGTAGACGGTAATGATGTTGAAAAAAGCACTCCAAAATATTAATGAGAGGACATTCTTATTCAAGTTGATATTTTTCTAACAAGTCGTAGATACGATACGAGAATTCGGGTCGCCCATCTTTTTGGGACGTTAGATGTAAATTGTTTATGATGTCAGTGTTTATTTGGTTGCATAATTGCCAGAGTGGATTTTTTTGTAAAGGCTTCAACTATTTTCAACATCAAACTGCCGTGGATCTAAGCAAATCGTCAACTTATTATTGCTTTATTCATATTTACTGACATTATTTATATCTCAAAAATATTGCAATTTTATCAATTTATTATTGATATTAACAAATTGTCGAACAGCACAAATTTATCTGTGGCTTAATAAAGTTAGAATCACTTGAATTAAGGCAAAATGGCATTAAAGTGACACAGTAACTCACAAAAATGCGTACAATTATACAATTTATGAATTCGAAAATGAATAATTTTTCTAACATTAAATTTGACCGTCCCTTGTGGCGTACTTCAATTCCATTTTTCTTATATTTCTGCTCCAAAATTTTGAGTAACTCGTATAAAAGCCAAGAAAAACCTATGAAATCGCTACTTTTATCACATAAAAAACATTATTTTAGAAAGACGTTTTAAATGATTGAACACCTGAAGAATAAAATCGGGTTCCTAATAAAATTTTCGTTGTATTTTTCATAAACACCAATATTGAAATACTCCATACCATTAAAATTCTATTATAATTTTGGGTTTGGAAGCCATATCACTTGAAATACATGCAAAACTTTTTGACGGATTGTTATAAAACAAATATAAGGCCTCTAAGTTTTAGTGTTTTTGTGAGCCACGTATATAAGCAACAAAATACCAAAAAATCCAAAATTTCAAATGTTTCCTCACTTATATATCGAAATCAGGACCGTAGCTAGGCGGGACTTTTTCCCCCAAAAAACATGGTTACTGAAAGTAGCCTGCAATACTTTTTTGAGCACGGCTCTGATCGAAATTAACACAAAAAATCGTTAATAATATTCAAATACAAACAAATGTAATCACATCGTAACAAAATTCTAACTCAGAAATAGAGAAACAGTGGACCCAAAATATTAACTTATAAGTCTTATTTATGGTTTATCTAAAAGTTATTAGTTTCAGGCCTTTTCTTATAGACACATGTACGTATATGAGCATAACAAACTGTGTGCATATGCATACATGAACGATTTGAACACTTTGAGTCCAGCTTATTTACAATCGAACCTAATCACATTTTAACAAAATTGATTGTACAAACAAATACATAAATACCGGATGATTCATCTAAAACGAAAAGTTCTTATGGTAACTACCATTATTTGGCAAGCGATTCGAAAAATATTTCAAGGATTAATAGGAAGGTGTCTGGAGATCATTTTAACAAAATTAGAATCTCTTAACTCATTTGGAAGTTAGTCAAAGAACGCTCGTTTTGAACAAGGCTGTGGTTTTCAAAAACGAACTAAGCACGTAAAACGACTAAGAATGATTCGAAGACCCTCTTAACATTGATATTTTTCGTTCTTCTCCATTGCATTCTAGAAAAAATGCGAATCATTCCAACCTGTTCTAGAATAAAATGGGGAAAAACGAAAAAAAATCAATGTTGGGAAGATCCTAGAGTCATTCTTAATCATTTAGTGTGGTTATCCCATTTTTGAAAATCACAAAATTCTCAGAAACGAGCGTTTTTGACCATCTTCTAAACGACCCACGAGGTTCTATTTTTGCTAAAATATTCTCTAGACGCCCTCCTATAAATCCTTGAAATATTTTTCGATTCGCTCGCTAAGTAATGGGAGTTGCCATAAGAACTTCTCGTTTTAGGCGAATCACCCGGTATAGTAATAACCTGATCGAAATTAGTTACGATTAAGATAATTGAATTTTTAACTGTAAGTAACTCTGATCAGACGTTATTTAATACGTTGTTTCTGACTAAGCATTATTGTTGATTCTTTGGATTTTCTGGCGATTTTTGCCATTCTTTATATATCATTTGTTTAAGCTGAGTTAATCGCAATTGGGGATTTTCAGATTTCAATTCACTGAGACGTCTTTCTTCGTACGCTAAATAGGCCGCCTTCATTCTACGTTCTGGATGTTTATCGACCTCATCTGATTTTGAACTACAATCCAAATTAAATGTTAACATATAGGTGATTATAAAAATTTAAAATTACCTTAAAATATTGATAGCTTCGGTTACTGATCTGGCCTCTTCACCATCAACAGTCAACCTGTTAATGTTTTCTTCTAACGGTGTATCCAAATGTGTGACCACCTTTTCTTGTTTCTTCTCCTCATCGGGCTTTTTAATAATTGTTGACGAAATTTGGGCTCTTGTAAGTTTGGGTGCCGGGGCCACTTTAGCTGGTTTAATTGAACTCATTTCTTGTTCCAACAATTGTTTTGCTTCAGCTTTTTTAGCTAATTGTTGTTCGCGTTTCTTCTCCTGTTCTTCCTAGAATATAACAGAACAATAATTTTAAAATAATTGATTTTATTTATTATCGTAGATACCTTTCGTTGTTGTTTCTTCTTAATTTGTTTATCATTATCTTCCCAATATGCATCCTGTTCATGTTGTTGTTTTTTAGCAGTTTCTGCATCTTTTGCTGCCTTTTTACGTTCCCGTGCTGCTACAGCCTTTGGATTTTCCGCTGAAAATTTCTTTGGCATTTTCTTCTTTTAATTTTCCTTTTTAACTGTATTTCAACAAGATGATCTTACAAAATTATAACCTTACTACAATTTTTTTTAATACTAGCGATAGAAGTCTATGTTACCGACTTATTTGAATGTTTCATAAAGCCAACACTAGATGTCAGGGTGCAAGAACTCATATGAATTGCTACATAAAATGTTTTGTGTGTTGCCTAACATACCACTTATCAATTCAAAATTGTTCAAGTCTCTTCCATTTATGTATTCCTGTTAATACGAAGACTTATTCGATTTTAAATACAAAGCATATTGGTAATAAAATAGCAATAACACAACAAGAGTGTATTTTACGATTCCTTTATGAGATTATTGCCTTCATAATTCACTGATAAACACAATACGGTGAAATTATTCTTCTTCGTCCGGTACTCTTGGTCTTGTAGGATACTGCTATACATAAAATAGTTGAAGATAGACACATGAAATTTGGCCAGTAGGGTCCTTTCATAACGTAAACACCCACTCAGAAAGGATTTTTGGAATCTCTA
>JAZBGW010001281.1:2285-16426 GCA_037464815.1 Mylabris variabilis
ACACCTTGATAGGAAATATTTATAAACAATTAGTAAAGTTAGAAAGCACTAGTTTTTGTTTCTTTGAGCAATAAAATTATTCAACAGCTTCGCTAATTTTTATTATTATCATATGTACATATAATAATATTGTAGAGCGGCGTTTCCCAACTTTTTCACTCTTACGAAACTCTTGTGACAATGTTCAAAATTCTAGGGAACCTCAGTGCTCATGTAACAATATTTTTTGTTCTTCGATTGAAGAGAAACTTAAAAATTGGTCTTTAAGTCAGAAAAATGCATAACTAAAAAGTTACTTTTCTCTCCTAGGGCGCGGACAAGTACTTTTCCACCCGCCGAGGCATCAATCAGAAACGAGCTACTTCTTGTTGTTTACTTTGCTAAGGAACAGTCACCCTTTCTAGTAGTGATGTTAATTTACGGTATTTTATAAAAAAGAGTGCTTATAATCCGGGACCAAAGTGCTTTCTTTCGTCCCTTGGGCAATAAACTTCCATTTTCGGGACACCTTAGTCCCTTGTTGTACCTAGAATTAGGCGCGTTTACCCTACTATTACTAATGATTATTAATGGAAACATAAAATGAATATCTCTTATTTTAGTCGTTTCGCGTATTTCCCTAATCCTTACGGAACCCTTAACAACATTTCGCGCAAAGGTTGTTTTACAGTACGACAGAAAACGTTACGTGTAGATCATGTCCAGGCGATTATTGACAACCCTCTCTTGTTTCTTTACAACAATCAGTAGTAAGCATATGGATGGACTCCCATCGTTGACAATCCTAATTAAAGTTTATACAGGGTGTATGTACAACGCTATTTCATTTCACAGTGGACCATGCCTTTGGGTACGAAGGACCGTAGCTTGGTTCGGTCGCTCATTGGAAAATATCAAATGTAGTACAGAATGAACTACATTACGACTTCATATAACAAAGGCATGACCAACTGATAGATGAAACAACGTCGTACACCCTGTACAAGTCATGATGTTGTGTCTAAAGGGAAATTTTGTTTATATTTCATATAATTACACTCTGTTGTAGTTACCAATAAAACCAATGTAAATTAATAATAGGCTTCATAAAAATTTATAAACGAAACTAAAGAATAAGTAAATAAGGTCACAATTTTTCTAGTTGCTTCAAAACACTTCAACATAATGGAACAAGAAAAGTTAATCAGATCTATAATGCAAGTGTTGAACTTTATAGGTTTTAAATCGGATGGAAAATTGCATTATTCACGTATCTTATTACTGTTTACACCATTAATTGTTACATTGAATTTGGCAATTTATTTACTTGTTCGTGGTAATGTTTCTTATGAAGATTTTACAAATACTGTTGAAACAATTTTTACATTCTTACATGTGAGTATTCGTTCATATATTGTTTCATTTACAGAAGGAAATCGTCCTAATTGTCGCGTTCTGATTTTCTCTGCTTCTATCCACATTCCCATAAAAGATGTTTATTTTTCATCTGTAAATTAGGTAATATTGAGGGGTGGCAAAATATATATTAAGAATTACATTAGAACATAAGTGGATGTACAATGACGAGTATATAAACCAAGTGTTAAGAGTGAATTTTACGTTTTTCGATCTATGTGACCAGGATGTTTCTCTCGTGAGGGTAAGAAAAAGTTAATACGAGTTTTCACCCTTCCATTTTTGTAGAAAATATTTGTCTATTCAGGTAAATACCTAAAATGATATGAGTAACGTCACCCCCATGTTTTGATTGAATATCTTTCTTTTAAAAGTTTGACCTGTAAAAATTTCGGTATCGGTCTTGCCGGTCTCGTCGAAACCAAGACCAGTCTCATTGTGAATGAACTTGAAATATAAATAAAGCTTCCTCATCATTTTGAAAAAAAGAAAAGGGGAAAACTTGTCAGTATTACAATAATACTAGACATAACATTGTCTTCTCCTTTGTCTTATATGTATGTACACAGTGGCGGACTGGCATATCGGACGATCGCCCGGTGGGTTCCGAATGTTAGAGCCGGCTTGCCACCTCTCTTATTTTTCATGTTTTTATTTGAAAAATTGGAAACATTTCCACCTGTTCCAGAGTACAATAAAGAAAAAAAATCATTTTTGCGCAGATCTTTACGTGTGTATTTAGAGTTTCAAAACGCGACCTTGTCCAAAATGAGCGTTTCTTTGACCGACTTCCAAATGAGCTACGATGTTCTAAATTTGCTAAAATAGTCTAGAGAGACCATGAAACTACCCAACAAGTCTTTGAAATATTCTTGAAGGATCTTCACTCCCTAAGCATATTTTTTCTGACAAATCACAAAAGATGTATTCTTTATTTCTTTAGCTCTTTCAGTTGCCATTGATTTGACTACATTACTGCACATTTGATCAAAATCTACCTAGAGGAGAGGCAGTGGCGGAACTAACATCAAATTTTAGGGTAGACCAACTTAATTTTCGGTGGGCACCTCGTTTAACAAAATCACATTCAGACTTAAAAAAAAATAGACTTGGTATCTGTGATCATACAAATATTGTAGTATTCATGTTAGAAAAACGTTTTTCATATAAATTCTTAGAGATTATTTGCGGGTGGGCACAGACTTTTCAGGGTGGGCACAGGCGCACCCTGGCCCACCTGTACTTCCGCCACTGAGGAGAGTATAAGCAATAAAACGATTTGATGAAAGCATTTTATTTTTATTGAAGAAATAAATAATTGTTCATGAAAAGATTTATTTCAGACAGGGGTGTCGCCAGAAAGTTTTGCACGAGGGTTGATTTCAGCTTTTTCAGAATTTACAGTTTATTGATGGCAGGAATGAAGCTAATACACAATTTTTAGAAAATTTGTTCTATATCTCATTGTGAGTAATGCTACCGACCTTGTCTTCTTCGAAGCTAGTCTTGTTCTTCTTTTGATTTTATTTCTATATTAGTTTATATATACTATAGATGATAATTCCAAAAAAAATGAGCGATTTTTCATAAGTTGCACTGTTTGCATTGGACAGTTTTTATAGCTCGGCGAGTGTACAACTTAGGCAAGTTTTACTGTATAACTAAAAATATACAGAAAGTATTTAGAAAATAAGAATAAAGAGCGGAATCTTATTGGGGTGGTTTTTTATTGAGCCACTTTTGCACCTTTCTTTAGGCCAGTTTGTATAATGTAAATTTTGGAAATTATAATTTTTTGTTTAATTTTTTAGGTGACTGTTAAATATGCAGTTCTGATAGTTAACTATCAACGATTTTATTTATTAATTCAAAGAACGAAACATATGTTCGGCAATGTGGAGGATTTTGATGAAAATCTCAATTGTTTGTATAAAACGGAAATTACCAGAGTGGCAAACATTGGGAAAACTTATGCAATATTAGTGGGTCTAGTAGTGTCCACCACTTTACTAAGACCCATATTATTGAATGAGCTAACAGTTGTTTTCTATGTTCCGAAATGGGTTCCAACAAGCGTATCAGCAACTTGGAGTAGTGCTGTCTTACTACTAGCTGCAGTAATTATTGTAACTTTCGATGTACTCTCATTTACTCTAACGTCTTTATTAACGTTACAAATGAAAATTCTCAATAAGAAAATCGCTTATTTGGGCATCGGAGAAGATTCCAATGATGCCATAGTTTTATGCAAAATTAAGAAATGGATTAAAGCTCATATTGATTTCTACAGGTAATCGAATAATTAGATTGAATTATCTTAAAATAAAATACGATATTCATCACCGTTTCAGTTATTTCAAATTACTTAATTCAGTAGTCCGATGGGCAGTTTTGATACAAGTTATCATTTTCATAGTTTCAATGTCATTTGAATTACATTTAGCCGTCAATCGGGCTGATGATTTTACAAATAGATTAAAATCATTTGCTTACATAGTGGGAGTTTTAGTACAGCTCTTTATAATCTATTGTTGGCCAGCATCAAAATTAACTGAAGAAGTAATTATTATTGGGATACTTCTTATGAACATCATTCTTTATTAATTAATCAATTTTTTTAAGGCAACAAATACTTTGTATTATTTTTACGACACACCATGGTACAATTCTATATTACCCGTACAAAAAAGTCTATTGATAATAATAACTCGATTACAGAAAGAAACTGTAATTTGTGTTGGCAGTATAATAATTGCTAATTTGCAATTATTCACCAATGTTAGTATGAATTAATTTCGTTCTTATTAAATTTATTATTTTACTAAAATTTCAGGCTTTCAAAGCTTCGTATACGTATTTTACAGCACTACAAGCCATGCAACAAGTCTACACTTAAAAATAATGTGGAAGTTACGTTAACGTAAATTAAAATTTTGAAAGATTTTCAAGTTTTTAGCAATTATTGTATGCACGTCTACTTTGATACACCTTGATGGGAAATATTTATAAACAATTATTAAAGTTAGCAAGCATTCACTTTTGTTTTTTTGAGCAATAAATTTATTCAACAGCTTCGCTAGTTATTATTATTATTATTATTGCATAAATAATTTATAATAATATTCCACAGTATGACATAATTAACGTTCACACAATTTATCAAAAGAATCAGTGAATAAAACTATATTTAAATCTCAGTTTATCGGATTTGATAATCTTGTATGCACCGCTACTGTCTTTCTTTTAGTTTTTATAAATTTTACAAGGTGACACTAGTGTTGTAATTCTGGAATAAATCAATCGGTAATACAGTTGTCTGTATATGATGGTTTCAGTTGTGAAATGTCAAGCATATTTGTCAAAAATCGAAAAGATTTCCAAATATTTTCACAACAAATAGTCTTTTGTATGGCAACTTATGTTGAAAATTTCGATATTTATTGTAAATTTAATTAATTATCATCTTTACAGATCTAGAATACGTTTAAGGTAATGTTTATAGTATAAAAGATTTTCCCGCATAAACTCTAATGTTAGGTTAAGTTTTTTCATTTGACTATTATTTTCACGATAATTATTATTTGTTTATTTATTTTTTTTATTTTCAGATTGTGTAATTATTTAAAGTGACAAATACTGTGCTGTCGTTTTGTTTCATCTTCCTATTTTTTTTCTGTTATATTGTTTTCTTATTCTTTGTTTAATTGATATAATCGAATAAGTGTAAATAAAACACGGATAGAAGTGGTGATATGCCTGCTGCTATTGGTGGTGTTAATAACCACTCAAGTAACGAGGAGTGTGGAATTAGGGACGTTTGGGCCCACAATTTAGAAGAAGAATTCCGAACTATCAGACAAGTATTCTTATAGTAAAAGTAAATTCTTCAAAACATTTCAATAAAATTCGTTTTAATTTTGTAGATAGTCCAAAAATACCATTATGTTGCAATGGATACAGAGTTTCCTGGTGTTGTTGCCCGGCCAATTGGCGAATTTAAAAGTTCAGCCGATTATCAATATCAAATGTTAAGATGCAATGTTGATTTATTAAGGATAATTCAATTAGGATTAACGTTCCTTGATGATAATGGGAAAACACCAGGTGGTGCTTATACGACATGGCAATTTAACTTCAAATTTAATCTACAGTAAATTTTGGACATTTTTCTAATGCATATAGTATAGGTTTGATGATTTTTTTTTAAATATATTTTAGAGAAGACATGTACGCTCAAGATAGTATCGATTTGCTAACAAATTCCGGTATCCAATTCAAAAAACATGAAGATGAAGGTATTGAACCATTAGATTTTGCTGAATTGCTGATGACATCTGGAATTGTATTAATGGATAATATAAAATGGCTATCCTTCCATTCCGGTTACGATTTCGGTTATCTAATAAAGTTGTTGACTGACAATCATCTACCACAAGATGAAAATGATTTCTTCGAATTGTTACGACTTTATTTTCCGGCTATTTACGATGTTAAAGTATATCATTTTTATATAGAATCTTTTATATAAAGTTATTCTAATTATATTTTTGTTTTTAGTATTTAATGAAGTCTTGTAAGAATTTGAAAGGCGGTCTACAAGAGGTGGCCGAGCAGCTCGACTTGGAACGGATAGGACCCCAGCATCAAGCAGGATCTGATTCTCTACTGACAGGAATGGCGTTCTTTAAAATGAAAGAGGTACCGTGCAATTTCGAAGTTTAAAGAAAATTTGGTATATAAAAAATTAAAAGTATCAATTATGTAGAAAAAAAGGATCAGACATACATACCACGTTGCTGCTGTAAATGTACTCGATTCGTATGAAACTCCTATTAGTTGGCGGGCGATTTGAATCATAATTTAAGGATTTTTAGGAAAGTCCCCAGAGAACATTTTAGCAAAAGTAAAACCCCGTAGCTCATTGGAAAAGGGGTGAAATCAAACAGAACTTTCGAATATGCAACAAGGTTCATGAGCCTTATGCACCCGTCAAAAGTGTTAAAATACTGCAATACGTTCGTAACATTCAAATTTTTATGCCCCGAAAAAAAAATTAAAAAATTCCAAGTCGAGATTAACCGTGAAACATTGAAACGCAAAAGTCGCTCACCTCTCTGTGTCGGTCATTGTTCTCTCCCATTAGTTTCTTATGAACCTATAAACCAGTGCTTCTCAATCCTTGGCACAGAAACCGATATTGGTCCGCGGAAGAATTTTATACGCCCAAAATAAACATTTTCTCGCCAAAACACAATTTTTTTTGTAAAAATTATTGGTTTTTAAAAGTCTAGCACGAAATTTACATGTCGACAGTAAGAAGAAGCGTTTGAATATCACTGGAAAAAACTGTTAACAACTATTCAAAGATTGTTTAAGAAAAAACACTTGTAATACGTGACTCCATTGTAAACAATTGCCTACACATCTGCTTTTTTTACATTAAAGGGGAGAAATTAAAATAAATAAAAAACAAAAGAATAACGAATTCAAATCTCTATATTTTCTAAAGAACGAAAATTGCATCTATTCAAAGCCGCAACAATTAATGACAACAATTTAAAACAATTTTAAAACATTCAAGAAGGTTGTTTGTTTAAACAAACAGCTTCAGGATATTTCTAATTATTATCCTTACTACATTATTACATATTTATTATCCTTTTTGTTTGAATGTATGAGGTTGTCTGGATTTTACAATTTTTTTTATTTGCTACCTTTCATTGAAACTGATAGAAGTCGCCTACATTTATTTGTTTATAAGTATCCTATGTCAAGGATTTTTTCTTAAGTAAACAAATACGATAACAGAGGCCGAAAATAGAACAGCTGAAGCGGCGTATAACTAGTGCTTTTCAATTTTTTTACACGATCAATGACGGAGAAAGATGATTCTCAATTTCTTCAGGATACAGTAGCCGTAAACAAAAAAAATATAATTAATTGCAAACAAACGTTGAAATTATTAATACACTATCAATGATTAATTAATAAGCGCTTATCACCATTTTAACAACAAAGAAAAGTTTGGATCGGCACGTGGGATATGTACTCACGAGTGGTGCGGATCTGGTGTTAGTTCAGTTGGTAGAGCCTTGGAGTACAAATCCAAAGGTCGTGGGTTCGTATCCCACACGCCGATCCCAACTTTTCTTAGTTGTTAAAACGGTAATAAGCGCTTATTAATTAATTATTGATAGTGTAATAAAGAAAACTATTTTACGAGGATCCTTGAGTCATTTCAAGTCATTTTACGTGTATAGTTGAGAGGTGAAAGTTTCGACATTGCCGGAAAAAAGTCGTTTTCTGATCAACAACTGGACTACGTGGTCCTACTTTTGCTAAAAAGTTTTCCGGGGACTCCGCCAGCTAATAGGAGTTTCATTGGGTACTTTTAAAAAAGCAATCCGGTATGTTTCTGAACGATTTTTCATACTATCAAATATCGTTATTCGTTGATAGAATCCAAGAGAAACTTCTTTATTATTTTTTATTGAAATACGTTTCTGGAATTTACTCGAGATAGATAATTCAAAAATTGTGAGCATTGATTTTGATCATTCTTACCCATACTGCAAAGTCACTTTAACATCTTAACAACGTTTCAGTATTTCAAGATGAACTGTTTATTTGCCAAATATGATCAAAATCTGTAGCTTTAACTCCGGGTGGTTTGCTTAATAAAACAATATTTTTAATTTTCGAAAAAATGCGCATTTTGTTGATTTTTCAATATTAACATGATTTCAAGCGATAAATCGATTAACTACACTTTAAAAACCTGTAATTTTACCATTTCAAAACTTATAAAAAGAGCTCAAAACTAGTGATTTTAATACATGTTAATTGTTTATAGATGTTTTTCGAGGATACAATTGATGATTCGAAATTCTCCGGCCATCTGTACGGATTAGGGACGTCGTTTGCTGTCAATGGCACTTCAAATAATTACACAGCGGATAATGGTGAAAATACGACATCATGAAATTATTTACGTTTTAATTTGATGATTGAATAACAACATAAAATTGATGAAAGTTTTTTGTACATACAATATAATTTCTCTTAATTCATTTCTCTTTCTTTATCAATTTACTTGTTTATCGGATAGTAAGTTAAAGTAAAAAAAAACAAGAGCCTTTACAACTATTTGCCAGCTAATTTATAAGATTTAAATAAGTCAATAAAGTGTACCCATAACGTATTTTTTATTCATAAATCTTTTGTACTGATTTGTTTTAATTGCGTATTAAATTTGGTACCATTAGAATGTCTTTTCTTTAATTAAACGAAACTTTATAAATCGATTTTTATTATTATTACTATTATATAAAGAAAAATCGCAAATTTACAAAAATACAATAACTTAAATAAAATTATAATAAGAAATATGTTATTAAAGCGGATCGATAATAAAACAATGACTTGTGTTCAATTTGATAAAAAAATGGACGTCAACTTTATTGAGCTTTGTATTCTTGTGCTACTGATTACAATTGATTTGGTTTTCGAAAAAAAAACAGAAATGCACATTGGTCCTAACTACTGTACAAAAAACTATGTATTTACATCATTTTACTATTAATCAACATTGAAACATGCAAGGCAAGATTTCTTCAATATTGTTTTAATTTTTATTACTATTTATTATCGATAATTTTTCCTAAATGACAAACAAATTACCCAATTCTTCCATTGTCAAATTAAGACACTCTAAGTACAATTAATTTCTGTATATGTATTATTAAACTGCCAATTTAATCACTTGATTAATTAATTAATCAATTAGTTAATTAACATCTGTTTTGAATTGATTGTGAGACAAAAATTACAAATCACAGTTGAATAGACTTCGGCGTAATTCTTGAATTAAACCAATTAATCTTCTCAATTGAGAAAAAAATACCGGCTTATCAACGCAAATCTGATCGTAGATTTTACAAATGTAAACGCACAAGATAGATCAGATATGCGATAGTGCTGTGCTAATAAATCAAATAACAACAATAATGATATGCTGCAAGAAACATTTGTACATGAACGTATGTTGATATAATAAAGAATATGTGTAAAACAATGAAACGTAGGTAATCTTGTTGTACAATTTCATTTTCTTGTTGTTCTTGTTGTGGAAATCGTCCATTTTTATAAAAATAGTCCAACATTTCCTCTTTCTCTTGCCAACGTTCAAATAACCATCTTGTTAAATTATCTGCTTGTTGTGGTATGTCTTTACAATGGTATAAACGATAGAATAATGTGGTTTTGCATGCTGGCCGATGGCCGAATACAATTTGCGCTAAATCAATTGGATCACCGTTCGGATATGCAATTGTTATATCTAATATCCATTCAAGTGTTGATGTTTTTTCAATGATTGATTCATCTGAAATTCACGGAAAATTTAAAAAAAACAACATAAAAATAAATGAACGAACAACAAACCATGTGTATTATTCAATGAATTATTATTAGCTAGTGTTTTAGGACCGATTGTTTCTATAATAGCTTGTAAAGCACCAACTCTCGGCAATGAAACATTGTTCAATAATGGTAAACCATTCTTTAGTGCGTATTGTTGCGAGATTGCTTTACGTTTACGTAAAAATCCACCTTCTGGAAATAATACTAACCATTTTCTATTTAATGGTATATAAGTTTCTAATAAATGTTTAATTAAATTATTTATTGATTTATCACGTTTCGATTTGCCTGATTCGATAAAAAAATCTTGATGTATTACACTAACAATACCAAAATTTGTATATTTAAATAAACTATCCATTATCCACATTATATTTGGTAAAATTTGTTTATGTGGATTGAATGTTGCCATTAATAATGGTACATCACCAGTTGATTGATGATTTGCTATAATTAACGTACGATCATCTACACATTTTTTAATATCATCACCACATTCAATTACTAAAAAAAAACAAAAAGATTATATTATTAATAAACAATAATAATTCTACACATAGAATTAAAATCATTAAATTTAATTTGTTTCTACAAGGTTAACATTATTATTATACTTTATAAATATCCAAAGTTGATTTTATAGAATAATCACACAACCTATCAAGGATAAATGGGAGAAAGCAAAAGAAGCCATTTCCATTTGATAAGTACAGTTTAGAAAATTGGAGATTGTCGATTATAAGGCCGCATTCATGTAACAACCAATTATTTAATCCTTATATCATTCAATTAAAGCAAAAAATACCGGGTGATTTACCTAAAACAAAAATTTCTTATGACAATTCCCATTATTTGGCGAGCGATTCGAAAAATATTTCACGGAT
Organism: Mylabris variabilis; assembly: GCA_037464815.1. Classification (NCBI taxonomy): domain Eukaryota; kingdom Metazoa; phylum Arthropoda; class Insecta; order Coleoptera; family Meloidae; genus Mylabris; species Mylabris variabilis. Next base: position 12,986 of record JAZBGW010001281.1, read on the forward strand.
TTATAGGAGGGTCCTTAGAGAATATTTTAGTAAAGTTAGAACTTCGTAAGTCATTTGGAAGTTGATCAAAAAACGCTCGTTTTGGACAGGGGCGCGATTTTCAAAAACGAGTTACACACGCTAAGAATGATCTGGAAACCCTCCCAATATTGATTTTTTTCGTTTTTCTTCATTGCATTCTAAAAAAAATGCGAAACCTTCCCACCTGTTACCGAATAAAATGGAGAAAAAGAAAGATCCTCAAGTCGTTTTACGTGTTTAGTTCGTTTATCGAAATCGTAACATAGACAGAAACGAGCGTTTTTTGAACAACTTTTAAATGAGCTACGTGGTCCTATTTTTGCTAAAATATTGTCTAGGAACCCTCCTATAAATCCTTGAAATATTTTTTGATTTGCTCGCTAAATAATGGAAGTTGCTATATGAATTTTTCGTTTTAGGTTAATCACTCGGTATATAGGGTTATTCACGTACGACCAAAAGTTCTTATAGCAACCCCTATTATTCGACGAGATTCAAATAATTTTTTTTAAGGATCTTTAGGGGATATCTGGAGATGGATTTAGCAAAATTAGAACCTAGCAGGAAAATTGGAAGTAGATCAAAAAACGCTCGTTCTGCACGAGTTAAACACACAAAACGGCTAAGTATGACTCGGAGAGACCCCCCCCCGCCAACATTGATTTTTTTCGTTTTCCTCCATTGCATTCTAGAAGAAAATGAGAAACACTCCTACCTGTTTCAGCACAAAATGGAGAAAAACGAAAAAAATCAACGTTGAGAGGGTCTCCGAGTCATTCTTAGTCAAATGAACTACGGGGTTCTAATTTTGCTAAACTGATCACCAGTGACGACTCTATAAATCCTTAAAATATATTTCTAATCACCCGACAAATAATGGGAGTTGTCATAAGAACTTTTCATCGTACCTGAATAACCCGGTACAATTAAAATGTAAGGTATTAATTTTTATTGATTCATTTATAAATGAATATTGCCCAATATGATAATCACCCAATTGTGAAATATTCAATAATAAGTTTGAACAATCATTATTAATTGTATCGGAGTTTTTGGGATTTAATTAATTTGTAATAATTCCAATCAAAATTAGTCATTATTACAAAGCGTTACGACATAGAAACTAAAACAATCAATATTATTGTGCAATATTAATTAATTATTGTAAATTTTACTTTAATTTGAGACTCCACTAATTAGCACAAAACAAAAATTTTAATACATTAAAAATTAGAATATAATAAGAGATGTGTAATAGAATGATTAATGAATAGGATGATATCAAAGACAATCTAAAAAAAATAAGCAAACAAAACTGAATGGAACTCCTTGAATTCAAACCAAATAGACAACAATAGATAATTAAAAATTAATTTACATTCAATAGATGATATTCTTTACCTTCATAACCAGCTGTCCAGCTCCACATTGATACCATAGCTAATAACCAATGGAAAAAATATCCTTCTATACGCCAATAAAAATCTGGATTAACTTTACGTAATGGTGATAAGAATACCATCCATACAACATATGTTGGTATACAATAGACATTATTCACTAATATAAAACACAGCCTGAATATAGCTCGTAGAATTATGTACCATTTTCTAAAAGTAAAAAAAAAACATGAAATCGAAAATGTCATTGTTCTATTAATAAATAATTACGATAACAAAATTAATTTCTTTATGGTGAGACAAATTTATAAACAGTAGGCAAGTGATAATAACAAAATTAAGATAATCAATTGTTCCACCTTTCAATATTTACTTAATTATTATGCCAAAACAACTCAGATGCTATAATAATAAAAAAACTACATTATTTAAAAATAAACATTACAAATCTGTTAATTGTGGACTTTCACCTATCATAATACATACGAAAATTCTCCATTCATTTAATTTTGCTTTTGATTTATCTTTAAGTCAATTTGAGATCAAATTTGGCACGAAAAAATAAAATAAAACAAACTCTAACAAGTCCTTAATCTAGACAATTTCCTGACTACAATCATACAGTTAAATACAATTATTTATTATTATCTTCATAGTAATTTTGTATACGATTTGCGGTCTACTACTAAAGGATATTTTGAGAACATTCAGAGATCTTTATCAGTATCGATTATAACGTTATCATATCGAGGTGTCAACACCTCTATAGAATTTGATTTGCCCCACCAATAACAATTTTATTTCGAATATTATGTAATAAATTTAATTGGATTCTTACTGTTGTAAATGACGTAAATTATCCATATTCTTCTTTTTGGAAAATTCCGATTTGTTCTTCTACAATCTTCCTTTTGTTGTTTGTTTTGTTTATAAAAATGTCTACAAATACATATCAATTTTTGCAAAAAAAGTGCTAAATTTGTGCTTCTAAATTCTCTAATTACTGCCAATTAATTTAACAATAGTATTAATAATTCCGTTATTATTCAAATTAAAAACGATACTTTGTCGATAATCCTTCGAACTATTCTTATCACTGAAAATATAGATTATCAACAAATATTGTCTATATTGACGAGAATATTCATGATTTGGTTAACATTACATCACAATAACGACACCGATTAATAATAGCAATAATAATGATAAAGATGATGATGATGGGGGTGTTGATAGTGATTTAACATAATTAATAATTAAACAATAATTTTGTTGGTTAATTAATTAGATAAATAAACAAATAACCACATCACTATTTCGATTTGAAATAAATACAAACGTGCACAATTGTGTGATGAAAATGCCAAATTTAGGCTAAGCGCAAAGTCAAATTTGACAGCTATTACAGCGCCATCGAACAGCAAGTTGACCAACAGTATACAGATCTTCTACTTATCTGCAATAATTTATAAATTATTTAAGACTCGGTAATTTCAAAAAGAATAGAATTAACAATCCAAATTCGCAAATAATGTTTATGTACCAAAGATATAGAGTAAAGTTTCAAATTTGATCGAAATTGACTGCTCTACTATTAGCGACATCTAATCGTAATTTTGTCAACTCAATACAGGTTTCTTGTTAATTTTCAAGTCGAGATTAAGCCCAATTCACACTATTTTACGCTAATCAAAGATCTACCTACTAAACTCGGTCCAAGGAGATAATTGAGTTTTTTTATTGACAGAAAAGTTACTAGACATGTAAATATATCTGTATATAGCATAGATCTAGTATATAGATATTGATAGCGCCTTGACTAGGAATTCTGAGGCAAACATAAATCGGCAACCCAAATTACTACTAGTAGGTGAAATAATGTATTAGAAAACTAAACCAGGCTGCTGTTATTTTCAAAATGTTTCTAAAAACGAATAAACAGTTATTTATAAATATATAATTTTATTTTTATTGAAGAATTGGAATTAAAAGTATTGGTCGCCATTTAATGAATCTATAA
>JAZBGW010001283.1:0-16416 GCA_037464815.1 Mylabris variabilis
ATTATAAGGCCAAAAAAAGCTTTATTATATGCAACTTATCCTGTCAACATAATATTAAAGTTATAAAGGTTATAATTTATCGATGAAACTTAACTTAGAAATTTTTTTTTCATCGAAAAAGCGTTACAGATAGAGCTCATTCGAGCTTCATAAAATGTATTGATACACGATATACAAAATTTTAACTGTAATTTTACATAAACACTTTCTATAAACCAACGTCGATGCATTTATTCTATATCAAGCTAGTCTCTCTTGTACAGCAATTTACTCGAATATGAACAGACAACGTGATATAATTAGAAAATGACGGTGATGAGTTCAATCGACACTTCTGTTAATTGTCAAACATAGTTATAATGGAGCGTAATTTACGCCTAATGGTCAACAAATCCTATTACAATTTTTAAAACCGTTGGTTGATGGGTTGCTTTTCGTGCTAAATTCATTAGTAATGAAATCTATTCCCATTACATTTCCTTGATATATTACCGAACTCTAAACGATATTTGGGATTTAATTACAGCGTTTTATGCGAATTTTCATTTAATACAAACCAACTAAAACGATAATTTGCTTCATTAATATTATTTTTCAATTCAGCTATATTAATAATGTTTTAGGATAGTTAATCATTTTTTAATTAACATACTTACACTCGAATAATCTGCAAATGTGATTTCATTGATAACGATTAAATTAATTTAAGTAATATCATTTGATGATATTATTGGTACTTAATCATTTAGCAAACATTAGTGACTCCCAATATCGACAAAGTAAATGGAAGATTCACTACTATATTACAATATATAATAGAAAGGGATTCTAGTTCGTTTCGTTTTACACAAAGAAATTGAAGTCTTTTCTCAAATAAGATAAAAGTCCCGACAATCTTCGAGACCAGTTTCACTAAATTTATTGATAACAAAATAAACTCGACAATGTATCTCTATATTACATGTCCGCTCAAGGGCGCATCCCTATAGTAAACGTTAAATCATTATTGACTTTAAAACAAAATCGATGAAAATGATCGTAATTGATGTGGTCAAGAAAAACATTTAATACGATTCCCAATATCAACCTTCCCTTTCAGTCCCCTTTATCATATATTCGAATTTTATCGACCTCTTTTCAGTTTATTTAGACTTTTAAAAGCTCCCATATGAGTTATCACTTTTATATCGGCGAAACTTTGGAAATACATACATTACGCATAAATGTGATGAGCCGGTGGATTAACTGGGGAGCAATTCGTGTGCAGGACTCAGGAAAAATTTCACGCACGCCAGATTTCGTATATTTTAAGATTGTGTAAGACAAATACGGAACACAAAAGGGTCAAATGTGTAGACCTGACTGTTAATACCCATAAAGGTTTAGATGGTTGAAAAACGAATCCTTTAAGCCGTTGATCAACATAGAATTATAGAAATAGAGAGAATAATAATAAATTGTTTTGCTTGGCTAATGGTAGCTTTAACTGTCGCCGTTACTTTGAAATAGAGTATATCTTCTTGCTGACAGTTTCAGAATACGACTTTTTGTCTTATTACTTTTACTATACCCACTACAATACTAACATATAGAGCCTCTTAATTAATGTTTAAATAAAAAGTTATGCCGTTAAATTGTCTCGTGGGGAGTTTTAGAATATTTTATCAATGAGATAAAGAAGTAATTGGTTTAAAATGTTTAAAACAACTGAATAATCAGATTACTGCCAAATTTGGTGTTTTAAGCAAACTCTAAATTAATTAATTTATCAATTCATAAAGTTAATAATATATTCTTATCAGTATATAAATAACGAAAATTATGTAAAATACTCTTTCATACTCACTAAATAATTACGGCACAGTAAGGCTATTATGGGTCGGCTAAACAGATTGCATAATGCCTTATACAAAGAAGACAAAAGGGAAAAATTGTTAATGCGTCGGGAGTTTAGGGTGACTTTAAAATTATTTTAATTTAAAGTTAAGGAAATTAAGCCGGTAGGAATTCTATTGAGACTTTATCTACTCTTGTTTCGCTATCCAAGATAATTAGTTGACACTTTTCTGCTGTTAATTAGATCAATAATTTAATTAAATTGCAATTATTTAATTGTATTTAATTCAGTTTTGAGAGAGTTACTAAAAGTTCGGTCGGTGAATAAGCATACTCTGTGTTTTATTATGTACATATAAGTAGTTTCTGTTCGATAATCTTCAGGATTATGGTATGAAATTAAAGTAATACAGAAAAGCTACTTCTTCATGGTTGCAGAAAATTGTTCTATTCAACAGTGAATGAGATCTATTGTGGGTTATTTATTGTTGTTTTTATTTGTCTGTTTCTTGACGACATGCCGAAAGAGACCGGCTCAATTAGCTTATTTGACTTCATTTTTGTTAATTTAAAATTTCATAAAGGTTCGTCAGCCCCTTTAAGGAGAAATATAACGAAATTTTAGTATCCTTAAGGCGATTTCTATACAAACAATTTAAATTATATGTAAATAATTTTCTTATTAACATAGAATAATTTAGAATAAGATATCTGAAAATGACAATCACAACTCTTTTAAATAATGTTTCCTATACTACAATCATTAAGGAATTTGAGCTAGCTAAATTTTCTTTAATGCATTTATCAATTCTAATTTTTCGCTATTGAACCAAGTTGAACCGTTTTCATCATTCGTCTCTCTATTTTACTATTTATTTTCTCTATCGAAGAGCCAATAGTAAAAGGAATGTTATATGTACATGCAAAACGAATTTGCAATTTATCCGAAAACAACCTTACTCAATTTGTGTTGCGTGAAACCTGTGGGCTTTTAGTAAATACATAAAAGATTCTAATGTAAATCCTTCCAGTGTAGACCCAATTTTTTTCTTTAAAAGAAGATAATTCAATTTCTACCCCAAGCAAATAATTGTAATTTTTTTATGTTCAAGCCAACTACCACCATCATTAGATTCGACCGTAATGAGACCTTAAAAGATAGAAATTCACCCTTACAATCTAATTTGTATTAGCGATAACAAAACAACCTGCAATCCGTATTTTTTCGCCTTCCCGAAAATAAATTGAGTAGAATTTGTTGGATTTTGGAGAAACCCAAACAAGAGTTTATAAATTAATGTAAACGCACAGTGTGTTAATATTAGGTTATTATTCATTTTGACGTTGAAACCGCCCGACAAACATTAAACTTGGAGAGGGTTAACTTCGAAATGTTACTGGCGGTGTATGCGCTTTTTTAGATTAATGGTGAACTTCAACTATTTAAAAAACTGCACAAGTGTTTTTTAATTAAATTGGAAAACTTGTAAGTACTCAAGATACATTTCATAAAATTCTTCAACTACCCAATTTATTTTAAAAGCGCAGTTAAAAATTAGTTCCATTATTATTACTGCCAAATCTATTTCTATTTCTTTGGAACTTTGAAAAGGCGATAGTTCTTGTTTTAATATTAATGATCATATTTAACAATATTGCAAACACTAAATGTAGCAACAGAATAGATTTTGAGATGTAAAGATATGTAATGCGACAATAAACAATTCCCAGTCCTTATAATATTGCTTATTTAACAATTCTCTCTATCTCGTCATCTCTTCGAAACTTGTTTGAGAACTTTATTGGTAAACTTTAACAAAATTTGTTCTTAACTTGTTACCTAGTTAGTATAGTTGCGCACTCAATTTTTTTTATAAAGTTTAAGAAATTTTCGGCAAAGTTGGGATCATCCTCTGGTAAACATAAATAGCTTTTATGTATTTAGTATTTTCAATTTTTTTTTACTCCATGTATTTGATGTTATTGTATTATACACAATCGTATTTTTCGTTAGAATACTCCTCTATAAGCAAGGATTAGTGATTTATTTATCATCCACTTTTGATATTTAATGGAAAATCTTGTTGAGATTTAAATGAAAAATGCTCCGTGTACAACGTTGTCAGGTAGCTTAATGTAATTTAATGGAATCATCAGTGCAAAAGGAATCTGTCGACAATTTCTTTCACTATCAAATTAACTAAATTGGCAAATTTGACTAGAAATGTGTAGATTTTCAAGAGAATCAGCAGATGCGGTTTCTGATTTGAGGTAACTATTGACGTAATTCAGTTTCTAGACGCCTTACTGATAACTACTGTCCAACGAAATTATCAAACAGATTCTTAAAATAAAAATCCTAATAGTAATAATAATGTCTATCTAAAGAAAAACGATTTTATGGAAGATCTAGTTTTTAATAACTGATACAAAAGAGTATGTAGCTTGTTTCAATTTTCTTTGTTTATTTTTTCGCTTTTAATAGTCTTCTTGAAGACAATTTAATCCACGAATATGTACTTGAATAGTTTAGTCAATGTAAGCCAGTACGGTTTGAGTTTAGTTTCATGCCGCCCATTTCAGACAGGAAACAAAGCATTCTCTAAACTGCTTGATGGGGAATTCTAACTGAAATGAATACGTTGGAAGTTATTAAGTAGTTCGGAACACCGGCGGTCAGACTTTGGATCGATCGTCCCCGATAAACCACTACCAAATGTCGGATGCCAAAACAATTTTTGTTTAATAGATATAGGTGCATTTATATGCAAATCAGTTATAAAATATTATCCAGATAATCTAGAATTATCAGGCGAATTAATCAAAACGAAACTAATAATTGAAAAAGTAACAAGTTTCAGTTAACACTAATCTCTTTTATAATCCCTGATTCGCCAATTATGGTAAACGAATTCCTGTATAAACAAGTATTATCTGTTAATAACACCGAGCTCTAGTTGATCTAAACAACTAATTATTATTTAAGTTTTAATAACGTTGAGGATGGAATTCTAATTCCATCAAAATAATAAATAATCATATTTGCAACTATATTTTCATGTTTATTATCCAATATTATCAGTTATCATATTTCATACTATCCACATCGGTGCCTTTTCTTGAAGTTAAATCAACTGTAACGTTTCCCTAATATGGTTGAGTTTTTCAATCTGAAACTCCTTCAACTTTTGGCACACTGCTCTCCAGTCAACTATAGTTAAAATAAAGTTCAGACATTTTATTAAATTCACATCAAACATTCATTGATTTCCTAATTTTTAAGTAAACAATAAACTAATCTTTATCGATTTTGCCTTAATTTGCAATTCGACTATTTCTGATTTTTTTTAGTTATAAAAGCTACTTAAAACCTAAGTTTATAATCTGAAACTGCCGTTAGAGACAGTCTTGAAGACCGCTTGATCCGAATAGTCTCTTCACATCTAATGGTTTGTAATTCAGATGAACTACTACTAGAAATACTGAAGTTATAACAAATATAAAATAGATTTCGTGTGCTTTTTTATATATTAAGAAAAACACGAAAAATGACTTAACACTACATTTTATAATGAATATGTGGAGATATCGTTAAAATATATCCATGAAATACTTGGTGTCTGAACATATCCTGAGACCATTTCGGTAGAATTTCACATCAAATTAGAATCTAGAAATATGTCCCGCGTTGAAGAATCAAGACATTAAAAAAATATGTTACACATAGAAAAGAATCCACATTATCACAAAAAAAAACACGTTATTAATATTAAAATTTCAACGAAATATTCCTTCAAACGTCAAGTGAAACTCTATTGCGTGTTAAATTGTAACAAAAAGACTTAATTAGGGCCCTAATAAAAGGACAAAAGATACCACAAATGTTTTACATTTAAAATGGAAATGGTTAAACAAAGCCGATATTAGCTGACATGATAACAAATAGCGAATTGCTAACAACTAGTAGCAACCACAAAAGGCAGGCCTCCATGTTAACACGGGACAAAAAATATTTTGAAGTTGAACAACAGCACACGACCCGCAAGTTTATGCAGGGAAAAAGCAGAAAATTTAAAAATACATTAAAAATTAGATAAACTGTAAAAATTGTTTATACTTTTTAAATTTAATAAAAATCTGGAATGATATTTCTTGGATCATGAACTTTGTTCTTGCAATTGTCTTATCAACTGTTTTAATACAGCATGGTGTATTGTTACATATCTACTATTAAGAAACAAATAAATAAACTTGTTTTGAAGTGAAATCTTGGAACGTTGATAACAAACAAAAGTAATAAAGACTCCTACTAATACTACTACAGTGTCGTGATTTCAATTAGCGACTTCTAGTTCAAATTTACAAAACGACCTTAATATTTTCTTTCATCTAACTCATTATTCAATTTTAATAAAAGCTGTTTTATTTAATTGAAATCAGCATTTCTAAGAAGTCGTTCGTTTTTCCTGTTCCAGTTTCAACTGAAAACTTTACAAATATTATTGGTGAAATTTGGGATAAAAACAATATAAATGCGGTGTTATTAATTAGGTAAATCAATCGTTTTTCTATATGAGAGAGAGAGCGAGAGAGAAATGATGTGCTCTAATGCCCGTTTATTTCGATATTTTTAAAATGATAAAGATAACATTGGTGATAATATAATAAAAAGCTCTTCAACTGGAATTTATTGATTCAAGCTCGTTTATCTGTTTCGCATCATCAAGTATATGTCCGTGCTCGAGAGATCAACATTTCTTCAAAGCTTAATACTGTTTGCACCGATTCAACAATAGGCGAAAATAAGTACATTATATGATCGTTATTTAGAATGAAACACGCACGATAAACAAAATTACATTTCCATTGATTTTTTTCCTTTACTCTTATTAAAGCTTCAACTTGAACAAAATCACTTAAGGAAGGGAAGAAAAAAAACGCAATTAAATATTATTTTTTAGCACGCAAATTATGTTTTAAAGAATCGTTTTTCTCATTACTATTATTTATAGTATCGGCTGACGTTAATTTTTAACAGATTAGAGATTACCTTCAACTTCTCCTAATTAGTGTAGTGGATTTACGTCACACAAAATGAGCAAATGTTCCACCAGAAGAAAGGTGGTTGCTTTATATTTAATTATCACTTGAAATTCTTTATCATGCTTGCCAGGGCCGGATTGCCACGCAAATCGAGTCCGGAACCGCGAAAAACTTTATACTTATATAATTCGTGTTTCCGGAAATAATACACATAATTTACGTCGAAATAACTTTGAAAATCAGTAAAGCATTTCTGCAAGGAAACCTTTATTTGCACCTAAAACTGAGTATGAATTTATAGTTTCAAACTTCACCACATGGTGGTTTGATCTGTTATCAACCCGAGATCTAGCCGTAATTACGATTCTGCTAACATTAGCCACAAATTATTTGAATATAGTTGTTCCATTCCAGTTTTGAGGTATGTGAACTGATCAATACAGGGTGTCGATTCTAAATATGGTCGAATCTATGAAAGTCCTATTAATTAACAAGAAATTTGAAAAATACTACAAGTATTCGTAGGAGGGTCATCAGAGAACATTTTAGCAAAATTAGAAGCTCGTGGTTGATTTCGAAGTTGGTCAAAAAATGCTCGATTTTGACGATGTCACCAATTTCAAAAACTCACTACTCACTACTGACTTCGTTTTTGAAAATTGCGACGTTGTCCAAAACTAACAATTTTTCAACAACTTCCAAATGAGCTACAAGATTCTAATTATGCTAAAATAGTCTCCAGGGATCCCCCTACAAATTCTTGAAATATTTTCGGAATTGCTTATCAACTAATAGGAGTTTCATAGAATCGACCATAGTATTGCCCTGCATAATTAGAATCTTAAATATTGGAAATTAATCAATAAAAATACATGTTTATTTTAACTATTACTAGATATGAATTGTTTTTACAATTATGGTGTCACACATGATATTTCTATGAATATTCAGATTAATTGCTAGAAACCAACTGGAATTTAAATTCCATGATTACTAAAACGTAATCAACATAAATTTACGTTAACATTATTCACAAAGAATAGAAAGATAACAATAATAATAACACCACCAACAACAACAACAACACTCGCAACAATAGAAGCAATAATAACAACAATAATAAACTATAGTCCGTGATTTCTCAACGATTCTCTTATAAAGATATCATCATTTATTCATTTTAACTATAACACCTCTCCCTTTATCACGATATGAATGATACGGTTTTGTTCATTTTTTTCCACGTCTTTAACGCATAGCTTTCCAACACGGACGCTGAAAAGATTTGGGGGGCGTTGTTGGTTCTAATTTATCCAAATGGTGCAAAAAGCATCTAATCTCATTTCTGTTATCCCCAAATAACGTGTCAAGAAATCTTTTCGCCGAAGTAAAATCGTCGAATATGGACAAATTTTTACGGTATTGAGTAGAAAAACGATAATGGGTTAAAAATGGCTGTTTATTAGAGTAGTGAATGTAAAACTTATTGTTGGTGTTCGGGATATTACAATGGAAATCTATTCAATCTAGAACAATTGATCCACACATTTGTTCCAATGTTTTGTATGTTATCATCAATCTATTCGTATAAAGAAAAAACGGCATCCGTTGCAGATCAAACAGCTGAATTTTATTATCACGAACATGGGAAAACTTGAATATCAAATAGGGGAAATTACTCTCGTGATAATTATTCGATTATTAGCTTTTACACCTATTTGTTTATTGCTTTTATTGTCATTATATATAATCTTTAACTATGCCATCCACAGTTATTCGGAAACTTTTTATTGATAGTTTCAAAATACGACTCAAAGGTTAACGATAGTGGAGACAAAAAAACGTCGTCAAACTCATATATGAGGATATGACTTCTATGAACGTTGAAGGAAAATTCACTAATAATAGTAAAAGTTTCCATTATCAGTATAAAACTTGTAAAAATAATGAACCGATCGCCTAACAGATTGAAAATATTCCATTACGAATTCGGTTTGAAATAACGTCACACCAAAAACGTGTTTATTATTCGTAACAATTATTTATAAATGCTTGTTTGTTGGAAAATGTGGTTTCATATTTTCTTGGAAATGTCAGGGAAACGCCACTCGATTCCTTTGACAGATTTAATTAAATATCATTCATTGAAAATCTAAGCTATTATTAAAGTTCACGTGGTGAATAGTGGAGAAAATTCTTTTTAAATTGATATGTCTTTGGGAGTCTATTATTATCTTGTTAATACTATTTGAAAATGGTCTAAAATGGTCAAAAATAAGCAATGGTAATATTGCTTAAGCCACAATCACGCTATATTACAATGTCCTCGGTAACAGGGGGCACCAATAAAACACCGCCTTCAAAATCCAAAATCAACACTTCAAGGCAAATAAAGGTCGATACAGTGGTTATTAACCAAACGCTGCGACTGACAAATTTAAAATCGATTCACCTTCATTTAGGTCTGACAGGCTAATTTCTGATTTTCCATCCAAGTTTAAGACAACACCACTAAAGCAGAAAAAACAACATCCAATACAGAAGGGATTGAAATTTATGTCGACTTTAACTGATTGTCATTCGTGTACAAATAGGAAATTTGTAGACAAAATTTATAATTTCACGTATGTTTCCCTAATTGTAATTGTAAATGTTTTAATTTAATCCAACAGTTCACGTTGGATCTAATGAAGATGCTCGATAATACCAAAAGACAAAATGGTAGTTGTAAGTTGGATTGTCTTATCAAAAGGTGGTATTTGAATCTATACTGTGGTACCTAAAGTTTGAAGAGCGTTAATCAAACGCTCAGTGAGTAGCGTTTCATCATTCTATCTCAGATATCAATCAAATCAGTAATTCTAAATAAAAATATCGAATGTGATTAAAACCACAAATTTCAGCAAAACAAAATAATCGATTAAATAAGGAACAATTGTGTTTCCACTTACAATAAATCAGCAAGAAGATGGATACTTACCTGAAAACAGAGAAAAAGACAATGAATTATATTTGTTAAAAGATAAAGTATAATGAATGTAAATTTATTAGTTCTTCTATTGTGTGAAAAAATACAATTATACGAAAGTAGAATGTTGATGAAGTTGAAATTTCAATTACATGTATTTTAGTTCCCTTAGAGGCAAAATTATTGTTTGAATTAATTAGAATTAGAATCATTTTACAGGTTACAATGTTGATGTAAATTGTTCCGATAACAAAGAGATTTTATAGTCTATTACCCGAAGATAGAAGTGTAACTACCCTTCATAAGACATCAGCTTTCCTGAAAGCGCAAATTCAGCAAATATCTATGAGATTTAGGCGTTTCAGTGTAATACAAATCGTCGTTTACAGTTATATAAGGATTTTATTGTGGAAAATTTGAAAATTCCATTCCAACTACCCTAATAATAATAAAGAAAAACAATGTAATAACATGTTTTTTGTATTTATATAGTTTTTGTCATTGTATGTTTTGATACTTATCCACATGAAAATTACTTCAATAGTGATATCAACTTTTCAGTGTGCATATTTGAATTTTATATTTATACTGTTTTACTGAATATTTCACGAGTTTTTACAGTCTTTCTGAAATTGAAAACTGCTATAGAAAACGCTATCCATTTTTTAGTAAGTAATTATTAAAATATTCAATTGAGAAAACACTGCTTGTTTTCCAGTAAAATTCAAATGTTTGATTTAATATTCAGTTATTTAAACTATATGAAAGTTAGCGAAAACTTTCTAGTAAACGCAAAGTTTGCGGTGGTAACCATTAGAAATTATAGAACGGTCTTTCGTTCAAAAATAGAAACACCCAATTATGTCCTAAAATTTAAACGGAAAAATTCTCCTCCTAAATGGGTCATCTTAGACAGAAAAATAAATTTATGAGACTACAGATGAAGATTAAAATTTGAGATAAATCCTGCGTAGACAAGTTATTTGAAGTACATGGGTAATATTCTTAAAAAATCATCACAACCGAAACTTTTGTCTAAATAAAACAATATTTATTATTATTCTATTTATTTCTATGAACCTATGTATATCCTATATTTATCAAAGGCTTAAAAGATTCGTTTTTCGCCTATCTGAATCTTTATGAAGATGTTAATGTGGGTATTAACAGTCCGGTCCATGCATTTAATCCTTTTGTGCCCCATTACGACATACAAGAAATTTTACCTGAGGCCTAAGCGTGAATTGAGAATCTGTTAATCTGGATGATTATACTTATTTCCAATGAATATGAAAATATTTTAGGGAGTAAGTGATTTCGTAGATTCTATTCTAGTAATTGATAGAATTAAAGTTTTAGTTAGCTTTTTCAATTTCTTAGAAAACTCAATTGATAGAGAATTGTATTTGAACAAATGCTCCTTTAGAATTGTGACAATTCTGTATTGAATTAGAATCAACGCGGAATTAGTGTATGGATCGAGATTTTTAAATTCATCTAATAAAATTATTTTGAATGTTAATAGAATGGCAAGAATGATAAATTTTGTATTCATTAAGCATTAGATAGAGAGTATCATTTATTATGCACACGGATAGTATGTTGCAGTTACGGATGACAGTAAGCTTGTCCGGATGTCCCAGAAGGGTATCCATGCGACCGCTATCCACAAAAGGAAGGAGAATATTAGGTGCTGGCACAATTCCAATAACAAGAACAATTCCCACGATAGTGTAGATCTCTACTAGTAACATAAAAATGCAGTTTTATCCTGATATAATGTGAAAACAGCAAATAGTCTTCAAAATATGTTCCCAGTTGATGTGCATTTTTACAACTTTGTTATTATGATTTAAAATTGAAATCTTTTAATATAGAGAAAAGTTCAAATTCTGTTGAAAGATTTATCATATTGTAAATTTGCTGCAACAAGTAATAAAGAGACAAGTTATTTATTCGATTATAAAACTGTAATTTTTTTTGTTAGAATAAGATTTCTCGAGATTTCACAATTTCTTTAACAAATCAAAGTAAACAGTAATCTAGCTGAAAAGACTCGGCTATCAGAAAGAGAACATTATACCATTTAACAGGAAACTGAAGTTTTATCGATAAATACTAAACATTAATCAACAGGAACAAACTTATTCTTTTAAGTCATTAGCTAAAATGCTACAATCAACTCTTTAAATATAAACTAAACCTAAATTGAACTTTTCTCCGGATAAACCAAACAATAAAATTTAATTCAGTCGAAAATTCAACCTTGATTTTAATATAAAGTTTTGTTTAAATTCGCAAATGTTAATAACAGTTTTAAATCGGAAACGACTCTTCTAACTCATTGTATATTTAATTGAAATTTATAATAATACAAAAGCTTTAACGAAATTAGAATTTTTACTTTAGTACTTGACAATAAATATTTGATTTTCAACAAATTTCATCTCTGATTTATTTTCTTTCGCAGTTAACATTACAAGCTAAAGATTAATTTACTTAACTAATTGAGTTTTCCTTCTTTCTTTCTCACTCAATCTCTCGCTCTCTCTCTCTCTCTCTTTAATTATTTAACGCTATTTAGGCCTTAAATAAATTAAGTATTACATGTTTTATACATCAACATACCCCTAAACTTTTGTAAACAAGTTAAAATCTATAATTATAAAGGTTCTGGTTTTTGTTTGGTTAATATGTTTAAGTAAACAAAATTTGCAAATAACATTCATAAATCAAAATCAACGTTCGATAAATAATTATTGTAAAAATTGTAATTTTTCGATAGAATTAAACCAAAATAAACTGGATTGTAAATATATTACAGTCAACAATCAACGTTAAGCTTAATTAATGTAATGCTCCAGTTTATCTTCAATAATCAAGATAATTAATAGGACTGTTTGAATTGTAAACGATCATTTACAATATACTGAGACTGCTAGTATTATCTATCTTTAATCGCCCAAAATTCAATTAAATTTAAATGAAAACTGAATATTAATACTATGTTCAATGTTCTAAAGATTTTTTGATCGAAACCAAAATGAGATGTGGAAATGTTATCAACATATTGACTGTATCAAATCCAATCGTACAATAATTGAATCAATATACAAATCTCTTCTACAGGAAAAAAGATCTATTCGTAAACGGGGTCTTGATCGAAAAACATTCCAGATTTAAAATTGAACAGATCAAATAGAAAATCAAACAATTATTTTTGTATTTTTTATTTTAAAAAAAAAAGTCTGCGTACTACAATTGAGAAGAAACTAGTAATACGAAAAGTAAAAAAAGATGGTTTTATTCCACCTCTATTCGACGAAATTGGTATTTATTAGCCAATACTGTAATTTCGAACGCTTTGGGAAAAATATTGACGCCAGTATTGCATTAAGAAACCGGTAGGGACGAAAGTATCAAGGGGTTTTTAACTTTTCTAGAGTGTTTGAGGTATGATAATACAAGTACCGACTTTAGATGCAATTAGAGTTCTATTTAACATTTTTATTAGTTTTAGAAAATGCAAATTGATCAATAAACTTCACAACGTCGAGTCAAGTAACAACTTCGTTTATAATGTTCCGCAATATTAAATTTAAAAGCCTATTCTATAACACTGCGACTACTTAATAATTTCAATTTCAAAAAAGCATTCCTACTCTCCCATAAAAGAACATCGCAAATATAAGTTCCTACAGATTTTTGTGTAGAGAAAGTTTTAAATTTTTTCCTTCTATATGAATTGGGTAAATTATAATTGGAATTCAAATCATTTAAATTATATTCCAATACTTTACAACTCAAACAAATTTCAGATCAAATCGAGGGAATATTAAGATTTTTAAAATTCTACACCGTTGAATTTACATTAGAATTTACTCTTTTTTTGTATCGTTAACTTTTGAGAAAAGTAATTGACAAACGACAGTTATTTTGGAAAATAAGATCGTTGATGGTTTTTTTATCTGCACGCACTTCAGTATCTTGCATAAGTATTTCGGTCTTGTTTAGTAGTTTAGTTTACGTACACATAATTTTCACTCCGATTGTTCGTCGCTTATCTTTCAACACTTCAAACATGTCATCACCGTTACATTTATCGTAAAGTGTTATTGTAAAACATATAAAAAAGTGCAACTTTAAAGCGAAAGATGCGTCTCTATGATCACTTGAAGGAAGAAGTAGCAATGAAGGCTGTCAACGTTCTCTTATAAAATAGAATTAATTATGCATACAGCGAATCCGTGTTGTATAAGATTGAAGTCTAAACTTTATCAAAACTTAATATGTATACATCTAGATTTGACACCGTATTCGTGAAACACTGGATCATAATTTGAAAAAAAACATGAACAGAAGGAAATAGTCGAATGCAACTCGAAAAACCATATGACTACTATATGACAAATTAAAAGCGTTAATTAACTTTTTTCCGTTAATTAACTCATTAATTAACATAAATAAGCTTTTGAAACACATGATACTCACTAGAAAATTAGTATAAAGAGGGATGGTTTAATTCGATTTTAATGCCAACTATTTTATCCAGTATAAACATAAACAAAGTTAAATTAGAAACTAGAGAATTTATTTCCGGCATCATGCGAAAAAAAACTATAGAAAATAGCGTTACATTAAATTATACCTTAGTGTTGTTAAATTTTATTTGACTGATGTGTGTTAATAAAAACAAAATTTAATAAATATTTAAATAAATGTTCGATTTTAAATTCCCGACAATGTTGACTAATTAGATAGAAAATAGGAGTAATCAGGTTTATCCTTTCAAATCATCTCGTTACAATATAATCGTTGTTTTTAAGTTTGATATCTGTTTCAAGTCTTTTTATAATAGAACTGTAATAATTCAAAATTTCTTTATGTAGCATCAATTTTCAATGGGAAAAATACATAATTATACGGTACAGATATACGATAATTTAAGGTATGTCCAAATAGAGAAACCTCATTGTTCAACATTAAATTAGGGTTGTAGTTCTGTCGTAAATCTTCAACATATTATACATTGTGGTAATTTATATGTATAATACAAAATTATAAGGGAACCAGAACCCATCTATTGTTATCCTAGATATTAGATTTGACACGTTCAAGTGACAGGCTAGGCAACCAAATTAACTACGTTCAATTAGTTGCAATTCATTAGTGACAAGAAATCTTCAATATTTCGTCAAATATTGCAATTTTGAATTTTAAATTAACTTGGTCAAAATCAACGTTAGAAACTTAATTAATCATTTTTGGTTCAATACAAACTTTTTCGATAGGATATACGAGGGAATATTGATATCTAGCTGGACTGCCATCTTTCCAGTACACGAAATTTAATTTATTTACTATGGTAACAAATATGGTGTTTTATAAACAAGTTGTCCAAATTTGACATTCAAAAGTTGAATTGTGAAAAAACTGTAAATTTTTTAAAACATGTCTGACAATGAGAAAAAGCTAGATTTTGATAAAAACGAGTTTCGGTCAGTGATTAAGTATTTATTTTTGAAACAGTTATCGGACAAAGAAATTTTTGCTGATGTGGTAGGAACTTAGGTGATCATTATCTTTCATTAATCCACTATTAAAAACTGGGTTGCGAAATTTAGAAGATGAGCAGCGATCTGGAAGACTAATTTCTGTGACCCCTCCAGAGAACATTGATGTTATCCAGTTAGAACTGTTACGGGAGCATATTATAGTGAGTGTGCTTTTTTGCAAGACAACGCCCGCTCACAAGTCCCTGATTGCAATGGAAAAAATTGATGAAATTGGTTTTGAATTGAATTGAATATTATTTGTTCTCAAAGCTCAAAAAACATTTGAAAGGTAAGAGATTTTCGACAAATAATGAACTCATGCTGTTGAGGAGTGGTTTTTAAAGAAAGATAAAGAATTTTTTCAAAGGTTCAAAATTACTTTATGAACGTTCTGCTAAATGTATAAGTCGTAGAGGAGATCATGTTGAATAAATTGAATTTTGTTAAGAAATATTGTGACGTTTTAAACGGTAGGCCAATTACTTATATCGTATTTAAAGTTTTTGTTGTAAAAATCTCGATAGTTTATCAAACGGCATCTTAACGAATTTTTCAAAAAAATAATTCTTTCTCCTAATTGTTTTGTTCTAAAAATTAATTGAGACAAATAAAAATTTCACAGATAAAACGTATTTAATAATACAGTAGCAGATGTTTCAAACTGCTGATAATCTGGGATTAACTACTAAATGGCAAAGTAAGTTCCGAATTTAGTAAGAAAGTGTTAAGGAACACGAAATCGTTGGGCAATTATGAAGTTAATGTACTAACCCTAAATATAGCAAATCTCTAACTAACAATATAATCATTATAATGAATGTACATGCCTGCCCCCATCATTATACAAATCTATACAATCATCAGGGGACGAACTGGATTCCAGTAAATCGATTTGTGCTATACTTAACTATAACTATAATAATATAAAGTTAGATTCTTAGAAACGAAAACTGCATATAATACTGCATGAAATTTGAAACCTTTAAATTATTCGACTATAACGACTCTAGATCC
>JAZBGW010001285.1:0-16409 GCA_037464815.1 Mylabris variabilis
TTAATACCGCTCGGTATGCATCGACGGTATGCATTTCGATTACAAAAAAAAGCATGGGCTCGACACTTCTATATATTATTCATTCAACGGTATTAATTTAATTTATATTTAAAAAGTTGAGCTGTTATTTATATTATAAACGTTTTACGCATATTATTATGTTCATAAAATAGAAATAATTGAGTAATTCTTGTTTCCGTCACAGAATTCTAAATCTAGGATTTAATAGAAAGGCAACACTGTCCATAGACAAGGACACTGTCGAAGATATAAGCGTTGAATGAATAATATATTATTCATTCAACGATATAAGCAGATATTGCCCCATAATTTCAAATGCTTCAATTATCATTAAAAATTGAATTTAGTTAATTTATTAATTAAAAATGTTACACTAACTAGATTATATTTATTTATAATCAAACTGTGTCGATTGTTGCAACCAGATTAAAATAATTGATGAAAACATAAAATTAACATTGTTTTAGTACCACTGGAAATAAGATGGAAGCTGTCAAATAAAAGGCGCGAGGATTCAAAATAATCCTTGACTTCACCTGTTTATTTCTTTGAAAATATTTTAACAATTAATTTAAAATTAACTAATTAATACTATTGTAGAATAAACAATTCATCAAGGCACAAATCTATAATTTTAAATATCACCTATTTTCAAAACTGGTCGAATATTTCACATAAGACGTATAAATATCGTAACCTAACGAAATCGTATTATCGTACAATACTCTGTATTTGTTTGGTAGAAAATAGAAATTGATAAATTGTGCTGGTGGCCAAACAATCCATTCAGCTGTATATAAAACCAAAGCTTTCCGTTTCATTTCATTCCATATTTCTAATTTATTCTTATTTTCTAATACACCTATTGTTAAAAAGAATGTTGAAATTGTTATTGGTGAGCCAACAATTTGATCAATAATCACTTTTTTCATTGCAATCCTTAAACTATAACCAGGAAAACATTTATCTAAGATATTGTACCAATAATGACATAATACACCAATTGTCAGACCAGATATTGCCATATTTCTAGTACGTATCCTATCCCAACGATTTAAATCACCTTTAACTATCTCATAATGTTGTTCGATAATATCACCAACACCAGATAATGATACTGATATACCAACATTTGTTAACAATAAATATTTACTACTAAAACTTATTTGAACAAAATTATTGAATTTTTTTGTAAATTTCGTTTTCAAAATTCGAATAAAATTCACAACACCAGTCATAGCAATAAAAAAATGAGGTTATGTTCTAACCTATTTACAAAAAAAAACACAATCAATAATACCAATATTAACAGAACAAAAAACACTAAATCAACTTGTTTCAATGAATTTCTCATGATTATGTAACGTAGCAATGATACCATCATCATTTTTAGGATGTACAATATCGGAATAATCAATTAAATTACCATGTTTTGTTGTCATTTTACCACCGACAGCATTTATAATAGCATTACCAGCACAAATATCCCATTTTTTAATTGCTGTAATATGAATATAAGCATCAACTTTACCATTAACAACCTCCAATGCTTTATAACCAGCTCCAGCAGCTTCAATTATCTCGTAATTATCAAACTGTTTCTCAAGTAAATCCTTTACATCGCCGCTATGTGAACGGGATATAATAATCTTTAATTTCGCCTTATTATCTGGTTTTGTTACCTATCAACATGTTTTAATTAATTTAATTAGAATTAGTAATTAAATAAATAACAGTTACGTTGGTTTTTAAATCGGACGATTGAGCCTTCCCCACCCATGCCCATGAAGTTGTCTTATCGAAAGGTTTATGGATTACACCAATAATAGGTTCGCCTCGTACACTTACACACACCATTGTTGTCACGTATTGGTACAATTTTTCTTTAAAAAAACATGATTTAAACAATCATAATTTTGTATATTGGATAATTACCGGTGTATTCATAAGTGGCATCTAATGGATCGATCCAGACAATTACATCTTGTTGATTCTCGTAAATCTCCGGTAATTTCTCAATTATTCCATTAGATTTTATTTTTTGATCTTGTCGTTGTTGTTGTTTTGGTTGACATTCGGTTTTGGCCTCTTCAGAGATTACATTTAATTTAGGATATTGTTGTTTTAATGTTGTTAACATTGCACAATGTGATAAAAAATCAGCTGTTGTAACACTATCAATTAAGCCCTCTTTTGTCTTGCCTTTACTTTGAATATTGAGATTGTCTTTAGTTGTTACAACTTCATAACCACCATTTATTGCAGCGTCTATTGATATTTTTAATAATTGTTTTAAATTAATTTTTTCATCTATAACAATTTGTTGTTTCATTGAATAATAGGCATTTGTAAACATATAAATGAAAAATATTAATAGGCAGCATAATATACAGATTCCTTTTCTATTTAAATGAATAACACCACCTAAATTCATACTTTTTTTTCGGTTTTCTCCTCTATTGTTTCGTTTTTAGATTTCTTACAAATACCATTACGAAACTAGAAAGTAAAGAAATACATAATTAGATTAATTATCATATTTTCTGTTGTTTATTGGACTTGATTCTATTTTTAAATCAAGAATAATAAAAGTATAAAAGTATATACTTGCTTCGAATGTTTTTCTTTAATTACTAAATGTTCATTTGACTGATTTATTATTATTTCTGAAATTTTATTGTAATGATAAGACAATAAATATATAATCACACAATAACAGAGTAAATATGGTAAATATATAACAAAATAAATAATGTTTGCTGATTATTTTGAACCGTTCATGTTTATACGTAAACGTCAAACTCAAGGTCATTGGTTAGGTTATCCCCAAAACCATAGACGTGCGTTGAAATTATTAAAGATAAATAATACGTACTAAATACTAAATACTAGGCGTATAATAAAGAATGATTTGTTTGTACACTTTACTAAGAAGTTGGCATTTATCATTACTGTTAGGAATTAGATTTCTTGAAGCAGTATACACAAATGTGTAACTAATGTGCTAATTTAAGTTGGTAACGTAACGTTAAATGCCGCCCTAGTATAATTGGTTAATATGGGAACACGTGATGTAACAATGTTTGTGTCATTGGCTGTAATATAAGGTTTGAGAATGAACTGAATAAATTTAAAATGTTGAACATACATTACCGACAATTCAGTATTTTTAACGTTTAAAATCCGTCATTAAACTAATTGATGATCGTTAAAATTGTAACTTTTTAGAAAAGTCGATTTCTTAATAACTTGACAACATTCCAACATTGTTGGCATGATTGGTTGGTACTATGTCACGTGAAGCAAAAGTTTGGTTGGTTTTCTAGTGAATAAATTAGGATTATTTTAGATTTGGAGCATATATATTAATAAATGAAAGTAAGTAAATATAACATAAAAATATTAATTGTAAATTGATTTTTCAGCTAAAAGCCGTCTAACAGGCCTGAGCATTTGATTTGAATTCGTGCC
Source organism: Mylabris variabilis (assembly GCA_037464815.1). NCBI lineage: Eukaryota > Metazoa > Arthropoda > Insecta > Coleoptera > Meloidae > Mylabris > Mylabris variabilis. Next base: position 3,493 of record JAZBGW010001285.1, read on the forward strand.
TTTGAGGAAACGCCAATTTTTGTCACAATGACGCTAGTTACCACCACAAGAAAACTGTTTCAATCCCTAGCTGCTTACTCATACTGCATATTTAAACTGTCATAATAAATTTTGACGGTAAAATAGAGATAGAAATTCTGGTTATTTCTTTTCGTGCGGTGGTAACTAGCACTAATGCGGTCAAAATTGGCGTTTTCTCAAAAGTTTTTTCAAAAAATGCTTCTTAAATTCTTAAAGCAAAAGACGGATTGTTTAAAAGGCCTGTTAGACAGCGTTAAGCTGGAAAATCAAGCAGGTCTAGGGAAATGGTAACCTGCATTGCTGACCTAAGCAACACTGTACGTTTTCTATCCAAGTTTGTTTAAAAATAGTCCAGATCGTAGGTTATATTTACATTTACATACTGAATAACATCCAATAATACAAAAATACGTCTAAATTATTATTATTATTATTATTTGAAATGATCAAAAATCGTGTTTTGTGTTGTATGGGTAATATAAAGGTCTGATTTGATTTGTTTTTAGCGGTTGAGAGAGACGCCACTGGTCGTGGATTGACTTTTCCCCAGTTGATTTCAGTCCAATTATTTACTTTTCTTTCTTCAAGTCAGTTGTGGTGATTTGTTTGTTTCTTCTAAATTTAAAGGTAAGAAATCCATATCAAAACAAATATAATTATTTTTAAATTTTTAGCAAATCGTAATTTAATTGTATTTATAAATTGCAGTTGTAAATATGAACTATTGACGAGAGAAAAATCCGACGTGTTATTTTCGTTTTCTATATAGACAAAGTCGTTGTCGTGGTCGTCGTCGTCGTCGTCGTCGTCTTCTCTATATTCTTCTTCTTCAATTTCAATTATTCAATTTTTAATTTATAATGTATCGTTAATTAGCAAAATGGCAGGGTTGTCGCCATCTGAGGTGAGTTATCTTTTGTAAATCATCTGTTATTTATTGTGAATATGATTTTTGTAAGCATATTTGAGTCATAGTGAAAACCGTAACCTTGAACCAATTTTCGATTTCTATAGATTGTTTTCTTCTTTCTGTTTCATTTCGATAATATAGAAACGTCTACAAAAGGAATTAATGTCATTGTTGAGGGAACCACCACCAGGAGTTGCTATCGATGCCGATATAGCCGAACAGAATCTATTACAGTAAATTGATTTCAATTAACATCTCATTATTATTATTATTTATAAATTAACATTAATCATACCTTAATTATATATAGTTGGATTATTAATATGGAAGGGGCACCAGGTACTTTATATGAAGGCGAACGTTTCCAGTTACAGTTCAAATTCACTAATAAATACCCATTCGATTCACCTGAGGTAATTGATTAAATTCTTTCTAATAATAGTAATAATAATAATAAATTACATTGTTTTGAGTTTTCAGGTGACTTTCGTAGGCAATAACATTCCAATACACCCTCATATTTATAGTAATGGTCATATTTGCCTCTCTATATTAACAGATGATTGGTCGCCAGCGTTGTCCGTTCAATCTGTCTGTTTATCTATTGTTTCGATGCTCAGTAGCTGTAAAGAAAAGGTAAAAAACTTGAAATATTTAAGAAGGATTTTTATGTATTTGTATTGGAATATTGTAGCAAAGACCCCCTGATAATGCGCTTTATGTGAAAACTTGCAATAAAAATCCAAAGAAGACAAAATGGTGGTATCATGGTATAATCATTGATAATTTTTATAAATTCTTCGATAATTAGTTACTTTCTGTTTTAGATGATACTGTATGAAACGGTTCTTCAAAAAAAAATTATGGATAATTTGTGATTCGATTTCATTTAATTTGACTTGTACACAATACATATTAGAGATCATTGCTAATTTGAAAAATCAACATTTTAATTAGATTTAATTTATATATATTATAAATACATATAAATAATTCAAATGTAATTTAGTTAGTGTCGTATAATTTTTCTTTTTCATCCTATTATGTAGTGGCTATTTCGAGTGATTTTATCGTTGTTTCTTACTTTTTTTCCTTTTGCTTTCATTTAACAATTTTGTTAAAAATAATTCCTAGCGTTTTTCCTGGAATTAAATCAATATTTTACTCGTAGATAGTGTATTGTTTGAAATAAAGCCTGACTGATAATAGTTTGTCTTTTTCTCTATAATTATTAAAATTATTGATAAGAAAGGAATATTTTTATCTGATCATTGATGTAGTATTTATATATGGATTCTGAGGCAAGCCAAATTACAACTATTAGAAGAAATCATGTATTAGAAAAGCAAACCAGATTGCTGTTATTTTCAAAATGTTTCTTATGAAATATTTGATTTATTAAAAGAAAATCTAAGAACTAGTTAGTATTTAATTAGTCTATAATCATTATAATTTAGATAAAACCTTCAATTTGTTCATCCAAGATATTTAATGTGTTGCCTAAACGGCTGACACGCTAGGCGCTATAGGTGAAACTAAGGAAAGCTCTATAGATTTATGTATGTGATGTACACTGATAATGAATTTACGTATATCTTTCTAAAAATATTACACTATTCAAGAAATTGGAATTAACAATCTTATTCTCTTACAAGTCCATCAAATTTGGAAATTATTTTTTTAAAAAATTTCAAAAGTACGGATTTTAGAAAGTAGATTTGGCAACATCAATGTGGTATGCAACCAACAGTACAACAATTGACGTATGTTTTTAAATGCGAGATAACCTCACAATTTTAACACGTTTTCGGTAAGATAACAGTACCATAATAGATAAATAGAAATATAAAACAAAATCTTTTTATTTTAGTGTATTTTGAATTGACGACGACAATGGAATTTATTAAGGGCTATCTGAATAAAAATTCAATCAATAATGAAGATACCAAAATTAAACCGGAAACAATTTTGAATTTATTTAAAAACAATCCAATACAACAACATTATCTAAATAATATTAACGAATATTCTGATCTTATAGTTGCTATAAATGATGTTATCGATAATAAGGAAGATTATTTTTTGGTGTTAAATGATCACGATCTATTTCATAAATCGTTCATTGAGTGTGGTGAATTTCGTGAAGTTTTCCTCGAAACAATCCTAACTAGATTGATTGAAAATTGGATAAAATATGAGAATGATCCGAAAATATTCGAATCAATCTGTACGTTAACAAGAAAGGTATGTCTTATTAGTATTATTATTGCTTAATTTATTCAACATACGTTTTTAGTGTATTTTTGACAAAAATATGGTCGCTTTCGATTGTTATCTAAACCAACACCCCACAGAAGCATGTTCAGATGAACATAAACTATGCAGACTTGTGTTCGAATTCTTACAATCAACATACAGTAAAAATACAGCAAGTTATAGTTTTAAAATAATCTTCAAATCATTCTCGTCATCATATGAGAATAATTTCAATCTAAACTATAAACTATTATTATTTATATTTGATTTAATCGGTTTCAATTTAAAGAATCATTTCAAATTGAATACGTCGCTTACTATAGATTTGGCAAAATTGAATTTTAATCGAACATTAGAGATTACAAATCATTTAATTGATTGTTTATCAAATCTAAAAATCGATGGCGATCACAAAATTGACGATATAACATTAAATGATTTCATTAAAAATATTCTTAAAAGTATATTACCATTAACACAACATCCGAACAATTATTGTTATGATATTATCTTGAAAATAATCGAATTTGATCCATTAATAATTGATTCAATGATCGATGATATAATCGTCTATATTATTGTAACTGATAATAGTGAAATAATGGAGAAATATTGTCAAGTTTTTATAAAAATCATTGAATTATTCTCGAAATTGAATCGTGTGAATTTTTTTATATCAAGATTATTGCGTGTATTGCAAACGAATTATTATAATGGTCGTCAAATGAATAAAACAATTTATGAATTTAATAATATTATAATACAAATGAAGAAAATTTGTTTAAATATTGATCATGTTCTACCGAAAAATGTATTAAATGCATTTACAAATACTCTAATTACGAAACATTCAAGTCGACAAGTTATCAACCAATTTAAGACGTTAATATTTCATTTTAATGAAATTGTTGACCAGATGCAACAGAATTGTGAGTATTTCATTGAGAATGCTTTCAAATTTTCGTGAAATTTTAATAAAATATTCTGCCAATATTGTTTTTTATATTAAAATATTGCATGTTCGTCTTCATTTTTTCTATTTTCTTGATAACTGTACAATGCTTTTTAGCGTCAGACGGTTTTTCACACAGCACGAGATCACGCTATCAAACATTAAAAATTGCATTAATTCAGGTCAATAAATTTATTTTCCCTACCATTTTATAGGTATTACAAATTAATTATTAACTGCATATACCGGGTGATTCACCTAAAACAAAAAGTTCTTATGGCAACTCCAATTATTTGGCGAGTGAATCGAAAAATATCTCAAGGATTTATAGGCCACCTAAAGAACATTTTAGCCAAATTAGAACCTTGTAGCTCATTTGAAAGTTGCTCAAAAACGCTCGTTTCTGACGATGCCACGATTTTCAAAAACGAAATAAACAAGCAGAAGGACTTCAAATTGATTGATTTTTTTTCGTTTTTCTCCATTTTATTCTGGAACAGGTGGGAATGCTTCGCATTTTTTCTAGAATGTAATGGAGAAAAATGAAAAAATCTTCGAGTCATTCTAACTCGTTTTGCGTGCTTAGTTCGTTTTTGAAAATCGCGAGCTTGTCCAAAACGAGCGTTTTTTGAGCAACTTCCAAATGAGCTACGAGGTTCTCATTTGGCCAAAATGGTCTCCAGCTATCACCCTACAAATCTTTGAAATATTTTTCGATTCGCTCGCTAAGTAATGGGAGTTGCCATAAAAACTTTTCGATAACTTCGGCTATAATTTAAAGTCATTATTCATAGCAATTTCAAATAAGTACTCGAGAAAGTTTACGGATTATTTTCGTCATATTTTTAGATTTTTAAGCGACACTTGAATATAGCCAATCGATTTTGGTAATGAAACTCAATCCGCAGAACATTAAAGTGTACCAAAAACTATCAAATAATCATGAAAACATATTAATCATCCCTAAATTGGCCCTATTCTATCGTTATTGTAACTCTTTAAATGTATTCTTCACATTCTTATAAGCTTATTATTTGCTAAAATATCACGAAAATTTGAAAGAATTGATGAATTTAACAATTGTTTACATTTTAAACATTGTTTCCAGATGATAAGCCTTTAATTTATTTGGAAATTGTTGCCACTCTATTATGCCAATTCTTAAACAGTGTACGTATAGTTGAACATACAACAATTTCAAGTGTTATCACAAAATTTCACGGTGATCTAAACGAATTAAGTGAAATTCTAACGAAATTTGCCAAAATACTACTACATCAAGAATATGTAAGATTCTATATAATGATCACGATTATTATAATTTGCCATATTTATATTGTTTTCATGATTAGAATGACATATTAATGAAGACTTTTCTAAATGTTTGTTACCATTGGGGTGAGATTTATATGATTTTAATCTATTATCGTCCAGATGATGTAACTTTAACACAAACTGAAGATAAGGATCCTACTGCTTGCAATATTACATATTTACATCAATATTTAACAAAGGAACAGTGGTGTTTATTGTCGGAAAGAGTGATGAATTTTGGGGAGAAATCTTGTAAAGGAATTATGGTTTGTTGTTTAAGTAATTGTGATTGTTTTTTATAAACAGTTATTTTTCTATTTTAGTATAAATTAATGGTACAAAAATTGCGTGCTATGACTATTTTCGATGATATTAATGATGATATAATTACAACAATTGTTAAAGAATTACATTCATCATGTGATTACGTTGATATAATAACAACAAAATTTGTTATAAATCATCTAATTAATAAATTCCCATCGAATGTTATAATTGAATTATGTGAAACAATTTTAAATGATTTAATGAATAATCATAATAGTGATTTAATAAATCAATCACATATTTATGATAATCAATTAATTGTAAATGGTATATTATGCAATATATTTATGAAAATTAAACAATTGTTAAAACAGAAACGTCGACATGATGATTATACTGTTAAGAAATCAATGGTGATGCAAATTTTAAAAATTCTACCAAATGATCTATTTTTCAATCAAGATTTACACGAAATTGTTCCACAAATTTCACAATTTTTATACGATAGTAGTGAACAATTATTAGATATTAAAATTGATCAAGATAAATTTTTTAAATTGATTGATTGTTTAAGAAGATTACCGATATTTTTCTGTGATGAAACTAACAAAAAAATATTGTTTTTATTATTAATAGCTTTATATATTGATTTCTGTTCGAGTAATTGTTCCGATAATCTACGAACAACCTGTGAAACAACTGTAATTGGTAAGTTACACAATGTATTAAAGGTATTGGATAGTGTAGAGTTTCAATTCGGGCACAAAATCAACTAAAATATTTTTCCACGGGGAAAACAAGATTGCCGTTTCTTTTCAAGAATGTTAATAAATGAAATAATGATGTCTTTTACATGTTTTTATAATTTTGTTGCCAATTGGTGCGGGGGCGGGTAGTTTCTTCAAGATAACTTGAAGACGGTTTAAAATACGATAATGGGGTAAGCAGCATTCGTTTCTACATTTCAAATTACATGGGGGGGGGGGCAGGATTTTTTTTTAATTGCCATCTTACCATGTTATTCCAAAGTTTTCAAAAAGAATATTCTATTTTTTCGATTTTCTAAAAATACAATTTTTCAAAAAAAAAAATCTCGTCCCCCCCATGTAATTTGAAATTTGTAATCAAATGCAGTTTATCCGATCATCGTATCTTGAGCCGTTCTCAAGTTATTTGACCCCGCTGCGGTATGGAAATAATTGCCCTCCCCCGCACCGATCACCAGCCAATTTATAATAAGATGTGGAAGACATCATTACTTCATCGATTAATACTCTCACAAAGAATCTGCAGACTTGTTTTGCCCTGAAAAACAAAATTATAGTCGATTGTGTGCGCGAATTGAAACCCGATACTACACAATATCCTTAATTAAAGATGAAAAGGTCTGATTTCGGCCGACAATCTGCATGTAATAACAGCTTATGAAAATTTATATTTTTCAGGTCTTGCAAAATCTTGTAAATTACCGATAATTGAAATTAATTCACCCAATTTCTTAGAATTAATCATCACGAAATTTAATAGATATGAAAATTTATATCATAATATAGTTTTTCAAATCTTCAAGAATCAACAGTGTATACGAGAATTTCAACAAAGAATTGATTATTTAGTTGAAAATCTAGATAACGATCGGTATTTCCAATGTGTCTTTACCACTTTACAAATTATCAAGAGGGTAATTAAGTCTTATACAGGATGTCCGATCTAAATATGGTTGATTCTATGAAACTCCTATTAGTTGACAAGCAATTTGAAAAATACTCTAAGGATTTTGATGGCAGTCTCGAGCGACCTTTTTAGCAAAATTAGAACCTCGTAGCTCATTTGGATGACGATAGTTTTGGATTAAAACGATTAAAAATGTCTCGAAGACTCTCAACATTAATTTTTTTCGTTTTACTTCATTGCATTTTACGAAAAATAGGAAACATATCTGCCTGTTCCAGAATACATTGGAGAGAAACGAAAAAAATCACCGTTAGGAAGATCTTCGAGTCACTGCTAGTCATTTTAAGTCTATAGTAACTTTTTGAAAATAGTGATAGAAACGAGCGTTTTTGTACCAACTTCCAAGTGAGCTACGAGGCTAAAATTTTGCTAATGTGGTCCCTAGGGACTAACCTATAACTAAACTAAAAGGAGTTCCGTAGAATCAACCATATTTAGATTCGACACCTTGCTTAGAAAATCGTTAGAATTAATTAAAAAATTAGAAACTTTCCAGTCGAAATATCGATCATTGTGTACCAAGCAGGAGAGTACAATTTATACAAAATTATTCAACATTCTAAAGGAACATAAAGTTCAGAGCCGCTTAATCGGACCGTATGTTTTAACATTAAAACATTTTATCAAAAATAATGATGAACGTTTGAACGTACTAAAAACACGTCTCGATGAATTTTTAGAATATATTTTTAATAATTTAGACGATAAGATACTAAACGATTTTATATCGTTATGCAAGATAATATTAAACAATAAATCTATATTCGATTATAAAGAAGATTTAGTTGTAAATCTGTGGCAATATTTGAAAACAACTAAAATAAATCATGATCTTTTCAATGATTATTCACATTTATTATCATTAATTTTGGTTCAAATATCTACGAAACAATTCAAAAAAGTTTTAAGAGATTTAGTGAAAACTACCGTAAGTTTTCCATGTAGAATAGAACTTTTTTTTTTAATTTATTATTTAATTGTAGGAGAATTCAATTAATAATCTGGATTTAGATCAGATTGTTGGATGTATGAAAAATTGGACTTGTATACTTTTGTGTAATTTTAATGTGAATAGAGCAGCAAAATTCTACAGCGAATTCGAGCAATTACTACATGTACTAATCGATTTGGTGAAAACTATCAATTATCGTGAAGATGTTTTCAATGAAATCACGAATCTATTTGTTACAACAACCCAACGGAATCAGGTAAATATCTATTTCGATTTAACACGATAATATCCCTATTATTATTATTATTATTATTACGCATTTTAGTTTGTTCTAACGTCTGATATAATGGATTCATTCTTTATATATACAACTGTATTGATCACAATATCACAACAATCGAATTTTATACATTTATTCAATCTATCAATATCGATAATTGAGAATCTGATAATTCACCGTAGTACTCTAATAATGGACCGTTTATCAGCATATCTATTACAATATAGATTATTATTAAAACAATTATGTATATATGGTAATAGTGATTTACAATGTGAACAACATTTCGTACATGAATTATCAATATGTGCATTCAAATTAGAGAAAGTAACAAGAATCTTAATCAATCATAAGAATGATATGACAAGAATAGCACCGTATTTAATTTCTGATATTTTAGCACAATATGAAATAAGGCCGATTCGTACTGAAATTAAAGTATGTATGATGAATTTTTAATTATAATTATTAATTAATCAATCTATATTTTAGTTACATTTAAATAATTGCATGTATGCATTGATATCATTGTGTGATAAACATGCAATACAATTTCTAATGACATTCTTAAGTAATGCTTCAACACAAATTTTCAAATTAACGTACAATAATTATAAAAAGTATTACTTATTCAAAGGTAAAGTGTAAATGTAGTTTTTTTTTTAAATGTTTATTTCATGTAAATAAAAACCTGTATCACTAAGTATGTTTCTTTTTGATAAGGAGAAATTGTAATAAAATCGAATTTTATATGTTTGTTTATGTACCTGTTACAAGCGTTATCGATAATCGCGCGATCAATAAGTCGTGCTATAGCACTTACCGTATTCAATGTTGTGAAATAAGGCCTCAGAACAAGGCTCGAAATTTCTAGATCTTTATCAAGTTTTGTACCCGCTTGTGTAAGTGGAAGTTGATAAAAGTCACTAGAAGCTGTAGAGATTTGGCTTACGGTCTGAGAAGTTGTACAAATTTATTAAATTTACTCGCAAAATTGAATATAAATTATCAGCATTTATAACTGAAGATAATTACTAAGAGAGTCTTCCAACTTGACTAATTATAAGAAATTAACAATTTCGACATGTATATATTTGGAAATCTTCCGATTTTATTGCAGTGCCTCTCGGAATTCAAGTTTTTTTTTGCGAATACAATTCCATATCCATTGGTAGAAGAACAAATCTCAACCTTGCAAGTAAATAACTGGGGAACTCACGTGAACAGAAGAGGGAGTTGTAAAAATCAAAATCTGTCCGTAATTCATTCCTCGAACTCCCCAAATTTGGTTAAACTCTTGGATAACATTGTGGGTAGATGGAAAGTTACCTTTATCATTATCACTCTACAAATCTACACTAGAATTGTTCAAGAGATCCTGACGATTTATATTTATGTATTATCATTATTATATATAAGTACAACTACTTGACAAAATTGAGATATCCTTTTCATAATGTTTGCAAAATTTACTTCTACTTGTACAAATACTTGAGTCAGAAAGATTCAGTCAGTTATAGATACAAGTGATTACAAATTTAATGTTTTTTCTTCTAGAATACATAACGGAATTCCGCCTTTTCCTAAGATTCGTCATTAGATTAAATGAATAAAGTCTACGTAATCGTAATCAAAATATAATTAGAAATGATCCAATTGATTACAAATATTAAAATTTGTTTTATAATATTGTATCAAAAATAATTCCTACTAGTTAACATGAGTCATGTTTGTAAAAAATTTCAATTTGAAAATTGTGGAATGTAATTAGAAATGACCCATCCAAATCATCAATCATCACCATCATCATATGATCTCTCCTACCATTAGAGATATATTTTCATCTCTTTCTTGCATTACATTTTCTAATATCTAATCATTTTATAAATTTCGATGGTCAACCACCACCAAATCTGCAGATTAAAACAGCGCAATCGTCGAACATTTATAGAACACCACGTCTACCACGTCTTCTTCACCGCTTCATTCTATCTACAATTGAGAATTCCAACGTAACCAGTTGTAATACGAATTTATAAGTTATCGCAAAAAAAATACGTGATTTTAATAATTGTGTTGTTTTAGAATCCTACAACAAGCAAGATGCCAATTGGTGAGTATTACGCTAGTCTTTTTTGTTTTTTCTAAATTATTTTAAACCGGAAATATCGCATTTTGATAAGCGGTGTGCCGGTGATTCGACAAATTCTCTTCAATTCTCTATACAGTGTCCAAATATGACCTCAAAACGGAAGTTGTTATTAGTAATTGGTTTCCGTTCCCTTCAAGTATACCGGAAATAGGTCAAGGATGGGAATTTTATAGGATTCTCATTATATTCTTGCATATTTGTTTAATTCTTCTTAGATTATTGTTAAATTCATAAAAATTTTAATGACACACCCATTCAATGAATCCATTGATGACCTCCAATGTTTTTTTTATTTATGTATTTAGCAATCACTTAATATCACAAACATAATATCGTTTGCTATAAATAGAATTGTTGTCATCGTCATTTAATACAATTCAACTGAACAATATCACGTTATTGTAATAATGTTGTATTGTAATTTTCGTTGCATTATTACCTTAAATTAACATCGAAACTGGAACGAAATATATTCAGTTTTAATAAAAATACAACAATTCGACTAGTTGAAAGTTCGTTTAACTGTACTTTGGATTTTTACCAAAAAAAAATTTTATAAATAAAAATCAAATGGACTTTTGCAAAGTTCAAAAACGACAATCTTCATATTTGAATGTTGACGCCATTTGTAATATCGATATCAAATGCATTACCAATAGAATAATTAAAATTCCACTAGATACGTGAATGAGTCATAAAACTATTTAAAAATAAACAAAAAAACAAACATGATGTAATCGTTTACGATAAAAATAACAATAAATATTTGCTAGATAATATCTATGAGCATAAATAATTGCTTTTTGTTGATTGAATTAATTAAAAGTAATGGAAACATTTTTAAAATTGTTGCCAATATTGCAGAAATCATTATCACTAATTATACTGTATTTGTTGTAAAGTTACACCACGGTTCGCCTAAGAGGAATTGTTATTACTGTATATAAGAAAATTGTAAAAAATAATGCAAAATACGTGTCCTAGTTGCAGAATATTATCCGCATAGTTCTAAATAATCAATAAAATTGGTGTACTTGTACGACTTTTATACGACAAAAATAGAACTTACGTTTTAATCCACTGATTGTATCATCAAATGATGACAATTGTTCAAATTATTTAATCAAAAGGCATGAAATAATTAGGAATAATTAGAAATAATTATTCTAGTTATTAATAGAGTTGCACAAGGTTGTTTTGATTTGATGTCTAATTTTCTATTTTATATTCACACCTACATTTTTACCTACATACCCTTTTATAGAGTGTATACAAAAGGCAGCTTTTTTACTGGAACATCCTGTTTAAATGTCGAATTCCAATCGTAAAATATTCCAACTGTTATCTAAAAGAGTTATTTTTTATTTGAATTTTGTTCTATTTATAAAAAAAATGATTAAAATTTTAATATAATCACTAAAAATTTAATAAATGTTGTTTACCGATTCGACAGAAATTTGGAAATTTAAAAAAATATTCAACTAACTTGATTCAATTACACGAAGGTGCTTTTGAGAATATTCCGAATTAGGGTCTTGGGGTGTGAAAATAGAATTATAATTAACTCATTTAAAATAAATTTACTACGAAGAGTCTGTAAACCATAAAAATGCATCTTTCAAGTTGCGAAAGGTTTGTTTTTCATTTAATGTCGAAAAGCATCCCTCTAATCAGTCTTGTGTTATATTTCTAAGGCAGAAGGATATTAGAGTTATCGTATGGAGGTAAACCAATGTCTCATCCCTTATTTGAGGTCCTATATTTTTATATTTTCTCCAGTTCAAGAGCTTTCTTCGAGCTCTGGTTGTAAATTTACGTTTTCCTAGCAAAATATCAAAAAATCTGAATCTGGAGCGAAACAGGTCAAATTAGAAATTCGGCTTCTGTGAAATTGTTGCGCTATTATTGTAATATAAATTGTAGACATTTTGTTGTACAGAGATCGATGATGACCTGTTTGAAGCGGCGCCAGACGTTTCGGAGACGTCGAAATCCGGGAAAACACCCGAAAATTATGAAACTTGATAAATATTTGAGATTCCTCCCATTTATGTTTTTATTTTATGATTTTAAATCTGT
>JAZBGW010001286.1:0-12665 GCA_037464815.1 Mylabris variabilis
ATTCACGATCGGCTACATTGAAATTTTTCTAGAGATTATATTTCCCCTGGCACGCTCTAGGGAGCCAAATCCGAACTCTAATGATAAGACATCCTGTATAGCTATGCTGTATAGGATTATCGTCCAAGGACCGCTTTAACAGTCCTACGTTGCCAAATTGCTCCCAATCGTAGTTGATCTGTAATTACCACCGTAATTATTACTAATTATTAGAGATAAATATCTAAATACCCTTCTATTTAATTACTAAATAATTGAAATAGATTTGAGAAATTTTTCGTGATTATGGGTGTTTGAGGGCGACTATTAGTCGTGTATGATGACGTCTGTGTGAGTTTGACAGTCGCCAATTGACATTTCTCAGCATCAATGTAACGTGAACGTGAGAAGCTAACCCTGTGAAATTGAAAAAGTGTTTCTCCTTATTTATTATTTATCGATAAATTGATCAAAATGTTGATTTTTCTATAAATATTTCAAAACAATGTTAATACAACAATGATATAAACACATAATTAGAATGGATGTTTATGAAATTGTAAGTATTGTGTTTGATGGAATTTGCGCTATATCATCTCAACATATCTGGGAAATTTTATGGAATATTATGAAATTTCTTTAATGGAATTTTTCTATTGGTTTTTTCTGTTCTAGTGTGATATTTCCTTTTTGGATTTAACTGATGTTGATGATTTGGAACAACAGGAGATTTTAGCTTCCCTCCATTCGGCTAATTCAAACGTACAATTACCATGGAGGACGAGAACAACAACAAAACCAACATCAACAATACCACCACCAACAACAACAACAACACAAAAAAATACCGGTAAACCGATTACAATTGTTTCAATTTGAAGAATTTTACAATATATTTATTATAGATAATTCTGAAAATGGTATTACGGTAATATCGGCAAATCAAATTGAGCCGGATAAGGGTGAATTTCATCACCAACAACAACAACAACCTCAACCACAGCCTTTATTATCACCACCTCATCAACAACCAACAAATACTTCCATCTACCCTGAACATGTAAATTTCACAATCCATCAACAACCATATTTGTTATATACAACACCACAACCACCACCACCAAATTATCATCCTCATCATCATCATCATCATCCGGCTGTTCTTATGAATAATGTAACATTTGCTACACCAATACCTGTATTAACTACATCACCTGCGTACATAAATACAACATATATGACAACATGTCCTAGTGGAGCAACACCACATTTCTATCAAGAACAACCAAATCAAATCTATGTCACACAACATCATAATCAAGTGTCTTGTAATAATAGTAATGCGAATCCGATTGTTCCTATTGCTGTTGTTGCACCAGTATCATCACCACCACCACCAGAAGCATCAACAACACAACCACTACCAACATCATCATCATCATCATCATCTGTTGTTACAACAACAACACAATCTGAAATACCGCAACAGAACGGTTTGACTGACAAAAATGAAACTGTTGGAGATGATAATGATAATAATAATAATAGTAGTTCAAATATACCAACAGTTGCAAATAAATCTTGGGCAAGTCTTTTTAATTCAAGAAAAACTGATAGTTTAGTTATTAATAATAATAATAATAATTCAACAACAAGTGGATCTATAATTGGTGAAACTAAATTACAAAATAAGGCTGTGAATAATAAAGAAACAACTGAAGAGAAACTATGCCCAATTAAACATCCAAAACGTGCCCAATTTACAGATCCAAATTGTTACAGAATGGCAGGTAATTAATCAATTTAATTAATAATTAAATAATTTCAATTCATATTTGTTTTATTATAGAGTATCTATTGAATCACAATGTAGATGGTCGTACAATTAGTCTCCAACCACGTGGATTAATTAATAAAAGCAATTATTGTTATATTAATTCAATTCTACAAGCCTTATTAGCTTGCCCGCCTGTTTATAATCTATTATCCGGTTTAGCTAAACAGAATACGTCGAATGAAAAGGAGAAAAATACTCCAGTTATTGATGGAATGTAAATATTTTTTTTTAATTGTTAAATATTTTATAAATTTTATTTGTGTTAGGTGTCGTTTTGTGAAAGAATTCCAACATCTACCAGCCGGTCTGCGTGTAAATCGTCGTAATGATAAGAATCATAAAAAAGAACACATTTTAATTGATTGTGATCCACCATTTGAACCATCCTGGATTTATAAAATTCTAAATGGTGCTCGTACCGATTCATTTCTAGTTGAAGGTAGACAAGAGGATGCTGAAGAATTTTTGGGTTGTTTATTGAATGGTTTAAATGATGAAATGGTTGATTTAATGAAATTAATCAGAACACATAATGATGATAATGATAATAATCAAATAAATCATAATATTGAGTATAGCAATAATAATAATAATATTGAGGATACTGATGATATGAATGATAAAGAATGGCAAGTTATGGGACCGAAAAATAAAGGTGCCATCACTAGACAAACCGACTATGTTAAAACACCAATTAGTGATATATTTGGTGGTTCATTGAAATCACGTATACATCGTACTGGTGATCAATCTACATACAATATACAACCATTTTTCACATTACAATTAAATATAGAAGTTAGTATTTTTATAAATTTACATTTTTTATTATTTTAATTTTATTGAATTTAATAGAAAGTGAAAACTGTACGTGAAGCTTTAGAGGCTTTAGTGTCAAAGAATCAATTAGAAGGTGTGACATCGTCCAAGACTAATGAGGAAGTGGAGGCTTGGCAACAGGTAATGTTGGAAGAATTACCGATTATATTGGTATTACATTTGAAATGTTTCGACTTCAAATTGGATGGATGTACGAAAATTGTTAAAGCTTTGGAATTCCCGATCGATTTGAAAATTGATTCAAGTACAGTTTATTTTTTGCCATTTTTTAATTATTTATCTTGAGTTTATTGGTGCTTTTTTTATAGAATTATTATCGAAACCTGTCGCCCAAAAGGAGAAACAATACAAACTGTTTGCCGTCGTTTATCATGATGGTAAAGAAGCAACAAAAGGCCATTATATAACAGATGCCTTTCATGTTGGTTACAGTAGTTGGATACGTTATGATGATTCAACTGTGAAAACTGTCCTTGAAGAGAATGTATTGAAACCGCAAGGGGCTAGAGTTCCATATTTGTTATTCTATCGTCGTAGCGATACTATTAGGAGTAAATAAAAATATTATATATATAATTATTTTAAAATAAAATTATTACTATTATTATTATTATTATAAATAAACTGAAAGAGAGAGCGAGCGAAAAAGGTAAAAACATTTGGCCTATTTCATTGTTATTAAACGTCTTATTTTAATAAATTAACTTTATATAAAATAGCTTTAATCATTATCCTGATTTCCATAAATTTCAAAATTACGTCGTTTAAGTTTCTTAAACGTCGGTATTTCGGTATTTTGATTATCAACAATAACGGATTCCTCCGATCGTGAATCTTCGATACAATTATCATCAGACAAGAGTATTTCTTCAATATTTGCACTATCATTAACAGGATCAGGTAATGTAAGACTAGTTTTACTAATTTGTTGTTCATCTACAGAAATATTAAAACTATCAAATAATGTGGTGTTTGAATTTTCTAAACAACTCGTCACCGATGATACATCTAAATTTAACAGAATCTGTACAGGATCATCTATGCCTAAAATCTTACAAAAATGTACAGTTTGTGGATTTAATACTGCACACGGTTGTTTGATATTTTTTCCTATATCAGATTCATTATAACCGGCAGCGGTTTTCTCGAAATTTTCCGGTACTGAAAGATTATTATCAAATCTTGATAAAACATCCGTTTTGTCATCATCGTTTGGTTGAAACGTCCACCTAAATACATTCAAATAGTCACGATTCAATCACAAAATTTATAATATTTACCGTGTATTCCCATTAGGACCTGGCATGTAATTCGTTACATTTTTCACGCTCAATAAGTGATTAGTTAAACGTAGAATTGTCAACCATTCTAGATCGTAATTGATTTGAATATTTGTATTTTCATCATGTTGTACATCGATAATTTGTAGAAATCTCCGTTTTGGTAGACATTTATCTAACGATAGAAATTTGGTAATCTTTCCATTATTGTGCGGTATTATTGCTGCAAATTTACAATGTAAATGTGCAGCAAACCAATATTTCGGTTGTAGAACATTTAAAAGATCTTCACTGGGCTTACTGCCCAATTTTCCCGTCTCTATATCCTCTCTAGAATCAATAATAAATCATTATTTCAAAAAAAAAGTGTTAAATAACTGTCAAGTACCGAAAGTGTGGTTTGAATTTTATCAATTGTTGCTTATCACCGTAATTCCAAACACCACACGGCCAGTCATGCGATATAAAAATATCGATATCACCAGATAATTGTTTCAAGCGGAACACATCTATATTGCGTATATGGTAGACGCTACGTTTCGTACGTTCATCATAAGGTGCACATTCGTAACGTCCTTTCATATAATCGTTACCTTTATAAATACCGGATATACCACCGATACGTATACCGGCCACATTTACAACACCAGCATAGCCTAAATAGTAGATATTGGGTGCCACCCAACCACCATATGGTAATTCTTGTAGATAATTCGAAGCTTCATGATTACCACCAATGAAAATTGTCAAAATTGGTGCCACTTTCTCACCGTTATAATATCTGAAATAATCGACATTTTCATAACGACTGTTACAATTATTTCATTCTACCCTCACTTATAGAATGTGCAAAGATTATAATATTTCGCCGGTACAGCCATACATCTTAAATCAGCCTCGTTACGTGTTGCTTGAAAATCACCACAACATATCAATAAATCTATTTTAAAACCTTGCTGTTCTTCCAAGTGTTTGAGGGTATTGTAGATGTTTTCCAGTTCACCATGAGCACATCCTTGAACAGCAATTTTCATTTTAGTATTACAAAAAAATTATTTACAATAATCTTCATGGCATTCACAAATTTTGAGGTTATGTCTAGCACCCACCATTTCATGCAGAGTTGCCAGATAAAAAAAATTCACCAGATCTGATGTTAAAAAGTTGCCAGATTTACATCATTTTTCACCAGACTTTTTTTTACCTTTAGGCGGGAAATTTAAAATACCATATTTTGAATCTCCTGCCTAAAGTTTGCGCCTTTCAAAAACAATAATAGTAATCTAATAAAACACCAATAGAAAATTAAAAAAATTATACTCAAAACAGAAAATTCAACGTTATATAACAAATAAATTGAATATAAATTAAAAAAATTGGAAAACGCTCTGGAAATTGCTTCAGGCATACTACCCTTATTCCTAATTCCGATCAAATAATTTTAGGGATTCACCGAGCTCTGAATAAGCAATTTTTAAAAAAGCCCCCGCAAAAACTGTTATGAAGCTACCTACCTTACCTACACCAATAGATGTCTCTAGTATAGAAATCTCTTTAAATACCAATGAGATATAAAAAAAATTGATGTCTGATAATAATTTTTATTATAACAGTGGAATAAAAACTGATGCTTCTGTGTTGAAAAAAAAACAGATGATAGAAGGTTGATTGGTTTCTTATAATCGAAAATGGAAAAACTTCAGAAATTCACCAGATTTGGCGATTTTTGTAAAAGTTTTCACCAATGCAGCAGTTCGACTATAAAATAACCAGATATAGTGAAATTTTACTTATCTTGGCAACACTGATTTCATGTAACCACTCATACAGTCATACCACATGGTTTTCATTAGATGCGTACGCAAGTTTGTTTTGTTACCATATTCTAAAATTAAAGAATACCGGTTAAACTAGCTCAAATTGTAGCAAAAAATTGTTATCTATTTAAAAAAACTATTAAAAAGTAGTCATTTTGGCATAAGAATTACGACTAATTTCTAAAAATTATATAGTGATATTGGTAACAGTGCAACTCGTTTATCATATTGTGAATGTACGCATGCGTTCAATTGAAAGATCATGTCCTCTATTTAGTAGAATTTAAGCGCGTCTTTTCAAAATACTTGCAAGATTTTCAAAAATTGAAGAAAAATAATACAATGGTAGTTTTCAACGTTTTTTTTATTGTTTTTTTTTTTGTTTCCAACGTTATAATATTTCTGTTTCTTTAAATTTCTGCATCTCGTCCTCACACCTTTACAGAAAAATTTATTTTTTGCCTTTTATTTCGCAATGAAATAATTTGCAAGACCTTTTTTATTTGTAGTTGACTGTATGATTGGCTATAAATTCCAAACACTTACAGTCTCAAGAAAATTAAGAATTTTAGAATTTTCTTTTCTAATTAAACAATTTTATGATTTTATTTTAACTTGATTTTTCACATTAAAACCTACCATCTAAGAATCGTGCTCATCATTATTTTTTTTTTTATATATTTTTTTTACATGGATAATAATTATTATTATTTACACATACATATCTATTCATACCAGACTCAAGCTTAATACATACATAATTAAAAATAAGCATACACCTCTTTCAAACGATCAATCAAATATAATTTTTTTTGTGTTAATTTTTATTCTATAAGAATAATTTTTTTTGTATTCATAAACTGAATATTTTTTTTAAGTTTTTGGTTGTCATTGTTTTAATACTTGAAAAAACAACACAAAAATAGTGGTGCTTATTGAAAGTTCAATAATTCTTTTGAAAAAAGAGTAACCTACACTACCATCACTCTACTACCACTTATTTTATATAAATTCAGAGTGATGGTAGCGAATTTAGCACTATTTTATTGTTTGAAAATAGACTGATTTAACAAGAAAGCATTTAACTCGTCGTTAATAATTTAGAATTAATTAGCAACAGAATTGCTAAACTACATAGAGAATGGAAAAGAATAAGCAGAATTAAATGCTTTTTACAATTTTTTTATAATTGATAATAATTATTAAAATTATTAATAGACACTTGAATTCGGTTCAATCACAAAGATTTCTTTCAACAGAATTCTCATAATTTTTCATACAACACAAACTCAATAAGACACCATTTTTAAGACTATAACTATAACACTCCTGGTTTGTGGCATGTTAGAACAAAAAATATCTGCCCAAAATCATTTTTATAACAGAAAATATACGATAATAATAAAAATAAAATTTAATTTGTTTTGTTTTGTTTTAAATAAGTCTTAAAATAAGATTAATTAATTAAAAAATATAAGGAGGTACTCTATTATTAATATTATATTTTTGTGTAATATTATCATTTTTAATTGTGATGATTAATGTTTATATAAATAAACTCACATTACACTGATAAGAGAATAAACAAATCGAGTGGAAATAATGCCCTCACAAAACAAAAATAACAAACAAAAAAATAAAATTAGTTCTGTTGCGCCCGCGCTCCGATTATCTTTCCATTCAAAAAAGAAAATCATTGTAATGTGAATAGTTTTAAATTAATTAAAATAATAATAATAATAATAATGAAAGACACTAATATGAGGGAAGGAAGGATAGAGAAAAAATCAAGTCGCAACACTTGGTACTTATATATAGTTGATAACTGGAAATAGTGAATCTTATAAGAGAAATCAAATTGCTTTATGGTTGGGGCACGCAAAGAAAATTGTCCACTGTAAATTTTGTGAATAGGTAGAGATAATTTACAGCTTATATTAGAGACAGATAACCTTTCTTTAAAACCAGGTAGTTTTACACCAACGCTATTCACAGATTTGTGCGCCCCAATCATAAAGTACTTTGACTCTTCTTATAAGATTCACTATTTCCAGTCGACAACTATACGCATTTCAACAACAACAAAACGAAATCGAATCAAAAATAGGGCATGATCCGTTCAATTTTCTTATAATTTTTTTTACAATGAACACAACATGGTGCTTTGGTAGCTTTACGGACCATCTGCCATTTTAATATTTAGAATATTTGAAGGGATTTTATAATCAATATTGTCCCTTCCAAGTATAAGTGATAAAAATGAGAAAAGAAAGAGATCAAAACACAAAAATTTCATCAATAATTTTAAAATTAAATTAAAAAAAATATTGTTTTTGTATTTATCAGGTACTGTGTGTTGCGATTCAATCTTTTTCATTTTTGTTTCCTATGTAAATATTATTATTTTATTGTTATTTAGTTATAATTAATTATTGTGTAAATAGTTAATGAGATCAGATTTGTGCTTTTCAATATTCAGCACTTACGATTGTTATTAACGTAGGAACGTTTATTGCCTTGTGTACGTTCACTACGTCTTTGTCGCCGATTACGACAATTTACTTCACGAGCCTTATTATTACGATTTAAATAATTTCGCTGCATCATTTTATATGAATTCTGCACCTGCACCTATTTTGAGTAATAATAATAATAATATTAAAAATAATAATTACAAATATTAATAATAATAATATTGTACCTTTTGGGCTTGTTTATATTTAACAAGCTGTTGTTGTTGTTGTTGTAAAATTTGTAAATGATTAATACGCCTCGGTGTACCAACTCTTCTTATAACAACAACTTGTTCGTTATCATTATCATTTAAATTTAAAACAATTCCATCATCACCATCATTATCAACAACTACAACATCATTATCATCATCAATTTCTGTACGTGTTGTTGGTGTTTGATTATTATTGCTATTATATCTACGATTATGGTGTGTATAAACACTCATACTTGGATGTTCAATTAATAGATTCTCTAATGGTGATATATGCATATCTATAGGTCCTGTTGATATAAAACAGGGTGGTGGTGTTAAAAACCATGATTCCTCCATTGATATGTGTGGTGGTAATGATGTTGTTTGTGTAAATACTGTTGATGGTAATGGTAATAAACTATTTGTTGTTGTAACAACCATTCTATGTCCATATTCATCTCTTACAATCAAAACATCATTATCCTCATCATTATTATTATTGTTATTGACATCATCATCATTATCAATATTTAAATCTTCCAATGAACTAACTTCTGAATTACCTTCACTATCACGGTCAATCAATATCCATTCATCATCAGTTTCAAATGATTTCAAATTGTTATTTTCGACCCCTTCTGTTGTTGTTGTTGTTGTTACTGTTGGTTCTGTTGTATCTTCATTATTTGTTAATGAACCCAAAAGATAATTAGCAAACTGTTGAAACATTGTCTGTGGAAACAAACAAAAATATACCAATTATCAATTGTTATTTATTTAAGAAGTTGTCGGTAAGAAAGATTGGAAAATTTACAATATACAGGACCGTATTTATTTACGTGTACACTCAAGAGCACATAAAAGAGACCGCGTTTGATGCGGCTGTGTAAAACCGGCTTTCGAGGCCGGTCGTCTCAATATAACATAATTTTAACAGATCAGGATTTGGGAAGAGAGTTATTATTATTTTTGTGTATTTATGGAACATCCGCACGAAATAGAAAATGGTAGAATAAGAAATGAAAACAATAATTATGAAAAGATAAAATGTTACAATAAAACAGTTATGAAGAACATATTATTACAGTGGACTTATTTAGTAATTATTTGTATTGCATTTTCTAAAAGATCATGTTCTAATTAGTCATTGTGTAAAGCATTATACCTAATTCTATGTTAGCGCCCTCACAGAAAAAGATAAGATGTCAATCATTTGATTGAATCACTAAAAGTTAAAATATCTGAAAAAATTTCAGCGCTAGATCATAGATTAAAGTCCCCCTCGATTTCATCAAGGAATTCAAAAATGCAATAAAAACGATACCTTTTTCAATCATTTGATTTATAATTTTGTCTTAAAAAATGTTTTCAATATGATTTCTTATTTATACTTTTATTTTATTTAATTTTTAATAACCTATTACTATTATTTAAATATTTGGTACGAACTTCAAAAAAATTAATTTAAACATTGATTTAAGTTTACCCAAATATGAGATTTTAATGATGACAACTTTAATGTTCATTATATTGTTTTTTTTAACAATTTTAACCATTTTTTTACTCTAATTCATATTTATTTAGCTTTAAAAGCTTTTAGAAAATAATCATCGAATTTCGTTATTCCACTCCCTACTTCCCCACCTTCTTCCGCTGACGAGAGAAAGAGCCTGACTTACACGAACTGAAACTGAAAAACTGAAAGACTCGGCCTCTTTTATATGCACTCGAGTGTACATACTAGAAATAATGCAAAATTTGAAATATTATATACATTAAAATTAAGAATAATACGAGTGTAGCTTCATCATGAATCTACAAGTATATTGTGCAATACCAGTCTTGAAAATATCAGTATATACCATTTTCCGATAAGAGTAAGGCTTTTTCGCTTTTAAAAATTCCAATAATCGATCACCGCCACAAATGGGAGATGTAGAATGTGATAGAAACACAAAAATATCATAATGTTTGAGCGTGCGACAAGAAGATTTATGTGTTTTTACCATTCCCTTCAACCCCCTAGGAGGGTTCTTTTTGATATATTCTTAATGATAATTTCATTATATCCTCAAAATTTTATTCGTATATGACTTGTAGAATCTTCAAAACCCAAAACTATTTTTATTGCACAATACTATTATTGTGCAATCAAATTAATTAAAAAAGTTATTAACGTCTGGTATTTAGGAAAGGTGAGCGCGACCCCGTTGATTACCATTTAAACAAGAAGATACTCTTTTTAATAATAATAAATAGAAAAGTGTGATTTATAAATGAGATGTACGATTTTGTAAAGAAAATCTAAATTTTAAATAAGATGATGCAACAAGTTTCAACTTGCTCCTCATTTGTACTTATTTAAGAAAAATGTGAAAATTGCACAATTTTTGGAAACAATTCAAAAATAAACATCATCTTAATAATCTCCTACTATCCTAATAAATTAATTGATTTTTCATTAAAAAAAAAACTGACAATTTTTGAAATAATATGGACGAATCAATTATTTGTTAAAAAGCAAATAAATCAGAATAAAAAAACTTACATCTTGATTTTTCCAAATACAAAAACTTAAAATAAACCAAAATTACAAAAATTAAATAAAAATAAAAATTAACAGACAATTGAATTTCGTTTTAGCGCAGTTTTGAAAACTGTGATCAAGTTGAATGTCAATAACAACAATAACAACAAAACAACAATAATAAAAAAGGAAACGAACGGTTCGTAACGAAGTGGCACGAACAACAACGATCATTTCTCAGCTGATCATGACATGTTTCTAAATACCAGCGAACAGCTGACTAAAAACAATAAAAAGACAACCTACACAACCTACTTTTATTGTAATAATAAAAAATAATAATCCTATTGAAAGTTTTATGGAATAATAATAATAATGAAGTAACTAATGCGTGATTGTAATTAATTTAGAATCGAATAGAAGAAAAATTGTTTCCAAATTTGGAAAATTCAAAAATATAATTGCGCATTGTTTTATTTAAATATTTATCGATAATCATAAGTACGCAAGTTTGTTATTATAAAATAACAATAATAGAAAATAGTATGTGGTGATAGGACACACGTCATTATCAATTTTTATGGAAATAACTCGAATGACTCAATACTTTATAATAACATTTAAAAAAAAAACAATAAGAATAAAAGTAATAAATGAACTTACCTTTAACGATTGTTGTTTTTATTTGTTTTGCTTTTCTTTTGTTTTTAATGTACTGTTATCCGTTTTTATCTGTTTCCCTAATGTAATAATTTATGATTGTTTCACTTTTGTGTCTTTGTTTCAGTGCGTGTTTCTAAATGGTACCCAGTACGATTATAGTTTCTGTAAAAAAAGAGCAAAATTTTCACTCGTCAACTTTGATAAAACAAATCTACATAAATGATCCAATTTAATCACTGTCTAACACATATATATATATATATATATATACGCCATATTTATTTATTTATGTATTTTATCTAATAATAATGTCTACGAAAATTAGAAGTTCAAATTCCAGGCTATCAAAAAAAGAGCAGTTTCTATGTAGAGAAAATTCATGCTTCAATTTCGTGTTATTCTATATAACCAGTCCAATATTGTGTTCAAGTACATACATAAAACAATAAATTATCGATATTTTTAGTTATATTATATAGATGAACAATTATTTATTTATATTATGCAAATTTGGCAACTGAAGAATACGAAATGGAGACGAAGGCAAAAAATTGTACCAAGGTTTAAGGTGTTTCTACCATTCTAATATCGTTTAATTGCTATATGTTCGGATTTATTATTAATAATTGTATGATTTATTACGACTGAATGATTTTTCGATATTCAAATGCGATAACAATGTTTATGTTTATTATTGATTGGAAATCTATTCGAATTTTATGAATAATTGCAATTTCTTTTTCCTTATTGTTGTTTATACTAGATTTCCAAGAATTCTTTATAAGAAATATTTCGAAAATTGTTTCGTGTGGAAAATTATTATAAAATCATGAAAATTGCCAACAATGACGTCAACACTCTAAAATAATTTCCAACAATCGTCATTCAGTTCTCCTTTGGCTAATATCGTTCAATTATCGTTACTTGTCATCTAATAATAAAATAGGTTTTTTAATTCTTAAAAAAAAAAACTTTAAAGGTAGCCAATTGACGACATTTTGAATTTTTTCAA
>JAZBGW010001288.1:0-16380 GCA_037464815.1 Mylabris variabilis
CTTTGCACAATAAAGCATTTATAATATATAGAAACAAATTGGAATACAATAAATTTGCAAATAGTCTCATATGAATTATGGTGATTTATTTTAAATATATTTGTCTCGAAAAAGAACACCACGATATGAATTTACTAAAAACAATGTTGAATTTATTGTTGTATGAATTTTATACTTAAAAGTTTTCTGTATAAAACATTCATCATAAAATCAAGCTTGTTGTTTCTGATATAATTCCACACAAATCAGATTTGTGGTAGGAATGTGTTTTGAAATCCTATTTGTGTCGGTTGTCTACCGTCGCTGACAGGCACCCATGACGTCTTCTCCATCCCGAATGAAGGTAATCTCGGGCATTGTCGTTGTTGTTATGTGTTTAAATTTTTGACAGACTTTACTTTGATTAGAATAATCACGACAAAAAAATCGCCAACATCGACCCACACATACAGGATGGGCGAGAAGTTCTTTTACATGTTCTTAGAACAGTACAGTTAGAATCTTTATGAATATAAAAACAGCAGCAGAAGGACGTGGTCCACTACATTCAGTCAACCAACGTGGTGCATAGAGAACACTTCCTCTCGCAAAGGTGCTCTTTTCAACAGTAAAAGCGCTTGCATCTGCCAGGATTTATTTCTCGATTGAATGCAGTGTACCATGTCCTTCCCACAATAAGAAATATACTGTTTTTAATACCAAACTACTAGTAAGTAAAGGGACTTTTAGCCCAGTCTGT
Organism: Mylabris variabilis; assembly: GCA_037464815.1. Classification (NCBI taxonomy): domain Eukaryota; kingdom Metazoa; phylum Arthropoda; class Insecta; order Coleoptera; family Meloidae; genus Mylabris; species Mylabris variabilis. The sequence goes on from JAZBGW010001288.1 coordinate 740, forward strand.
ACAACGCTAAAAAACATCATCTAGACATATACAAAGTGAATCACATTTGACTTAAAGTGCAAGAGCATTCTGAGCGTATCGCCGAGCTCAGTGACCGTTGCAGCAGCTCGAACTGAGTTCATTTCGTTTATTGTTCTATTGGTAAAAATTTCCTTGTTTCCTTTTAACACCTCTAGATGATCCTTTATCGAGTGTTCACTTTAAATTTTCCATGTTTTTGGTGGCAACAACGCTACTTGCTTCTACCATTTATACCTATAGGTAATGTCATGTAGCTCGTATCTTTCTACTTTAAAAGGATACAAAAGAAAACAAAAGGAAAAAGTGATAATTCGCCCATTTATAACCTAGAATAAAGACAGACGAGCGTTCCTAGCCATGAAAGATGGATTATGTTGGAGTTGTTCCTATGGGAGAGGTTTATAACGAAAACAGGTAAATACATCAACAATCAGAATAGGTAATAATATTGGACGTACCGAGTTTAGTACATAAATAATAAATATGCCAAATATTTCAACTGGAGCCACTATAAGAAGATTAAAAGTTATTAATGTCGTGTTGATTGTCGAAAGATGAACGCTACGAACAGATTGGTTGTTTTAATGCTAATGAAGGACCAAAAAATAATAATACACCCCTCGGGCGAGTGGGTTATTAATGTTTAATTAAAAAGAAAAAAGAAAGCAAATTATATAATGTCAAGTTGAAGACAATAATTTATAAAGGAACTGTCCCAGTTTTTCTCCTAGTTGGGTTTTAGAATGGATAAATAATGTAATTTACGATTCTTGTTGGTTACAGCGATTTAACCTATCTATTGTCTAATTACTCTCAAGAGATAAAATATTTTGTTTTGATAAAACAATACAATGTTCAATTTGTCTAATTTCACTCTACTGTTGAAGATCTCGTTGTTTATCGACGTTTATTTTCCGTCCGAATTTATATACTTGATGGTGTTGTTTTTTTGGATCAGAAACAAACGTTTCGTTTTTAATTTTTTTGTTTCAAATATTGGTGAATTTTTTGTTCCTAATATTTCTAAGTTGTTTTCATTTTTTCGGTTAAGCATTTTTTATGAAATATTTCTAGACAGTATTGATTTTGTGTGTTAATGTAGAGTATAACACAGTAGAGCCCCTAGAGCTTTACTGTCGAAGTTGGTTTATAATTTTTTATTTACAAAAAGACCATTAGAAATATTAACGTTTACATTGTGGAATAATGTCGATTTTGCATTAATAAACTTAACCATTAGAATTTTGATTAGCAAAGGTTTGCGAAATATGAATAAGTGAATCTACCCTGTTTCACCTCAAAACATATACATGAAGCCTTCAAATGGAATTTGCGTAATGTAACTTGTTAATATAATAATAATCATTGTTATCATTTCAACACATAATTACTCAAATTCAGTTAAGTGAATGTTTAATTTAATAAAACAAAGGGCTCTTATTAATGTCGACAGTAGGTACTTGTGATAATTTAGGTGTTTTGTTTTTATGACGTTCACTTGTGCACGAAATTTTACGAAAAAAAAATTCAATTAGATGAAACAATATACCCTTATAATTATAATTAGCTTGTTTATCAAAATGTTTGTTATGTTGTTTTTTCAAAAAAATTTATTCAGGATGCGACAATATACAGTAAACAGCAATCTTGATATCGTTGAATATATGAATTTTTAACATCAAATCAAATTTACTATCTTTGTAAGATTTAAATTATTATAAATTCTAATATATGTCATATAAATTTCCATATTTTAAAAGTTGAACCAATAGTGGCTTTGTTTATTTAATTTCATCGTTTTGTCATGGAAAATTCAGCTATTGCATAGGAAAAATCAACTTTTATGACGACGTTCAAGACCAGTGATCGTTTTTCTAGTTTAAAAATGGGCATTTATGAGATGGTATTCTGAGAAAAGTGATCAGAACCGTGCAGTTAGAGAAATTCTTTTTCGTCTGCTAGATGGCAGTTACGCTTCTTGTAACGTTTTTCATAATACGACCGCTGCAGCTAAACATTGTTTGCGACTAATAAGTTCATTAATTTTAATGAACTAACACTAATTTTAATTTTGTTTACAAAACTGAGAATGCCAATTTTCTAGAATGGAATTGAAGAGACGTGTAATATTTTTGAATTGATAATAAAACAACCAAATTGAAATCTTTTTTGTTGGTTTTTGGGTTATTGGAAAAAGTGACGCGATGTTTCTCGTTTTTTTCTGCATACGAAAGATATATACATACAGCTTTATACTTTAATATTAGCTGCGTATCGTATTTTTTATAACGTATATGTATATACGTAAGCATCCCTATCTTCCGTTATTTCGTTTTTATTTCCAAAGAAAATAAAAACACAAAGAGATTAGCTTAGAAGACTTAAGTAAAATTTGAGTATCAGTTAGCTTTGATATGAGAACACTAGAGTCATCAACGGATATACTCAATAAGCGTTTAATTAAAATTTGTTGAAGCGTCATCTGTTGGAGATTAATCTAACTATAAGAGATAATGACGTTGCATGGGCTTGATTGGATTTTCTAAAAAAGTAAGCTTGTTTCAATTTGTTCTTTAATTGTAGTTTGTGCACAAAATTGTGCGTATAATTTAAGTATTTATAACATGCTAATACGGTTAAAAGTCGAGAATTAAAACGGGTAGAACAGTAAAAATGGCAAAGAAAATCTTAAATATGGATAAGATATAAACAAACAACCATTTCATTCGCGATAAAAACTATAAATGAAATCATAATATAATCTACAAGAGATTTACAGAAAAATTATTTTAAAGACTTTATTAAAATTCTTTTGGTAGACTCTATAGGAAACCTATACAGGGTGTCCAACGTTATTTAGCCTTGTAATTGACCATGAATTTGGTTAATAAAAGCCCTTACTACCTTACTAAATTCGACATTTGTTGACGTCTCTTTGCGACCCTACGTATGCAAATGCATTGCCAACTACCAGATGGAATAGCGTTCTATTTATACCCTGTCTAACGTAAAACTTTGCGTACCGATGCGCTACGTTATAGCCTTGAACTGTACGGGCTCGATTATAACGGAAAAGCGGTTTCGCTTTACGTAAACGGTTTAAGCTGTCATAATGATAATTAATAGCTGATATTTTAAATGAAGATAACCGTTACTAACAGTACGATAATCCATATTGATTCAAGTGCGCATGGGGTCACGTGGTTTATACCGACAGTTTTCCATTGGTTCCGTTATTTTCAGATATAGCGTAAAAATCGTCTCATACGATATTAAATTTAGAGCTTATAAGTATAAGAGAATGTTAACAGAGAATCGGTAATGGGTGAAAACTGTTTACTGCCTCATTGTATGCTGTCAGAATTGACGATATTGTTTTTACCGACAAAAGGCCTTTTCGGATTATCTCAGCGGTGGAATGACTCGAAATTCATCCTACTGTAGAATTCAGATCTCCACAAAAGCATCTGTTACGTTTTCCTTATATTTTGCAATATTATTAGATCATTATTCAAAAGATAACATATCTAAGAGACAAACGTTACAACTGCCGCAAGACAATTGCATTTATCATAGTCTTTATTCATTGTCAGTTATCATTTAAAGTATGTAAAAATATCAAAATCACCGACAAAGAAATTGGATGATTGTGTCCTATTGTCGTTGATAATGTATAACGTTTTATCGATTTGTTTGAAAGTTTACATGGTAGTTTTAAAATCAGATTTGTTTTGTTTGTTTTCGTTTTTGTTACCATCTTTTAGATTAAGTATGGATGAACTAAAGAAGAAATTAAACTTACATTCTATTGACAAGTTTTCCACATTTTATGCTGATATTAGAATTTTCATAAAACTTCATTTGCATCATCTTTCCTCTATTGCTATTGAAATTTTGCCAAAAGGCAATAAATTTTGCGCACGAATCATTCTTTTCGTACTTATTGACATGCAAAAAAATCGAATAAAGCACGTAGACTTTTTTTCTCAATTTCAAGTACTTTAATGATATTTATAAGAGAGCATATATGCCTTTAGTATGGAGATTTTTTATTCATTAATAAATGAATAGAGATTGTTGACCTGATTAATTTTATGTATGTGAATGCTGTACAAAAAACAACATCAGATATACATCTTGAAAAATCAAGTGACAAACCAGCGCAGGTTCGTCGTGCGTCGCGATGCATCTCTTTGGGCGTCGACAATGCCCGCCAGTTTCTATAAGTATGCTTTCGATGTTGTAACGAAATTGGGAACGTTAGTTGCGTTCAAAACGCGTAACAGTTGAAATCGGTATTGTCAGCGTGTTGTATGAATGTCAAATAAAACCAGGGAAACTTCGCTAGACATGTGAGACACATTTCGCTATTTTACATTAAACGTTTAATAGAAATCTGTTTAACGGTAAGTTTAATTATTTCATTAAAAATTCATTCGAATACTTGTTGTATTTGGCCGAAATCAGTTTTTATGAATTAATAAATATAAAATTGTCGTATTTGCCGATTTGATTTTGTGCGGATTGCGTTGGCTACCTGTGTTCAGAATGAAAATATAAGTGAACTTAATTTTCGTTGAAGCTATATGTGGAGGTAATCATAGCAATCCAGGCGGGATTTGAGAAAATTGCCGAGAAAACTCCAAGCTAGAATAGCACTTCTTTATTTTTCTGATATACAAACTATATATTTTTTGATCTAAACAACCCATTATATATTTTATTTCATTTTCAACCAGTTATATTTATTCTATAGTAACTTATTTAACTAAAATTAGAACTTTTTTTGGGTATTTTAAAATTTTAAAAATAGTCAACTACTAATGCTGCAATAATAATAGAATTTCGTCAGTGTGTTAAATTATAAATTTCCAATTATAGTTTACGATTCCAGTGGCAGTTCATCGATAGTAATTATTCATTTAGATATAGATATAACAACTAATTAGTTCCATCGTTTGATGGTATAAAGTTTATTTCGCCTACCATAACGGATAGTTTCTAACCGAAAATTGTTCACTAATATTGCTCGTTATTGTTTCATGTGCAACAACAAGAAAATATTCAAAATGTGGTTGCTCTTATTCAAGCGGTAACAGTTTTCGGATTTTTCCCCTGCTCTATTAATAATGAATTCACATCTCCCGTTTTTCTCCTTCAATGGTTCCAATCATTTTTTCATTAAAATATTAATTATTAAAATTAATATTCACTTTATTGAAATGATGATTTGAGTTTTATTTATTCCAATTAATATTGATGAGAAATTGATGAATATTTGACATCTGTTGGACATGGTCGTTTTAAATTTACAACTTGTATATCTAGAGAGAGGAATAATTATTTGTATTCTATGCAAATGAGTATCTCCATCCATACATGTATGGAGGAAAGTCTCATTTCCGTTCTAATCTTATGCTCTTGTTAGACGGAACGCCCTATAAGGGTAAAATCGGATTGCCTTTACGAATGACTATCCCACACGTAATAGCATATAATAAAGGTGTTTTGAAGGGCCAAAAAATTCTTTCACCAAAACCGGCCGAACATTTTAATTATTACATGATGGATAACACATCTCGGATTTTCTAGTGTTTATAGAATATAAACTCAACACATTTTATAAAGGGAGAGTTTTTGAAAATTTTATAAACTATCAATAACGTTGCTCGATTCTAGTGAGTCTGTTATACAAATCGGCTCAGCTTTTCGGGCCCTATACGTGGTGTCTCGAATTGAAGACAATGCGCTTTCACCCCGTATATAATGATTGAAGAATATGTAAATTTTTGAAAGTACATAGTTGATGGATTTAGATGACAAACAATTTTCTGTTACAGATAGTTGACGAGTTAAAGTTTCATAAATATATTCGTATGCTTTCAAAATATCATGCGAAATAGTTGTTTACAGTCGATAAAACTGGAAAAGTTGTTCGTTATATGAAGACAAATTTGTTATATCATACTTTAAAATAAGTGTATCACATTTGAATAATGTCGGTATAAATATCTTTTTGTTAAAGTTATAAAGAACAGTTAAATAGATGCCGTTACAATTTATTTCAACATAATAAACAATAATTAAGTCTATTATTGATGCTTAATGTAGTCGTATTCTGCAATATTGTCATTCTCATTGAGGCATTAATGAATAGCTCAATAAAGTCAGACATGCGCCGTTTATTTATGTTTGAGAATAAAAACAACCAAAGACCAAAAAATGGGTATTGACGGTTTTGAAATTTTACTAAAAATTCACGTAAACAGCACGAGAATGCGCCTTTCTTGTAGTTTACAACTTTGATGTTGGTTAGAGTGAAAAATTCGTTACTAAATATAAAGTAATTTTGTGGGATAAATTGTGGTGGAGACTGTAAAATTACGTTTTGGTGTAAGGCCAGCTTTAGACAGACTGTATAAACATATTTTATAGTATTACATCTTTTTTCAACCCCAGAATTGTAGTATAATTCGTCTTTATTTAGCTTTAATAGCAAAGTAGATATAGCGAAGTTTCTTTAACTAACAAAATGCTTATTTAAGCTTCTATCAATTTCCGGTTATTTTAACGGAATAAATTACAATCTATATACTTTGCAGTTATGAAAATTAAATAAATTTCAGATATTGTATTACTTTATATTTCAGTATTCATATTTTACATTTCCGCCATTCTCCTCCTTTTATTGTAGAGGATGGTAAAAGGTATGTTTAATATTTAGTATCGAAATTTTATTGATAATTTAATTAAAAATATTATTTACGAGAGAATTTAATGAAATATAGGGGAAAAAACGTTTCGATAATATAAAATGAACAACTCTAAGATTAATTGATTTCGTGTTCTCTTTAATTCTAAGATCGTTGTCAGTTGTTTCCACATTCTTCATGGAAGTTAATTTGTCTTCGAACAACCTGACTGTAGATTTATCAAATTGTTTTATCATTGTGATCCTATTAACGTGGCAACAAACTTGCGTAATCAGTCAGTCTATTTCATATTATTCACACATAAACAGAGGTCCCTTATTTTTATTAGAATTCCCAAAATATTTAGATTCAAATCTGGTTTCTCGATTCTTATTAGCATATAAGATTCCTTATTGTCTTCTGATCGATATTCGTGCTAACTATAGTCAACATTTGGGCAAACGTCCAGGTAGTTAACAACAAATCACTTGAATTTTTGTTGAAAAAACGATAAGACAAAAGAGATTTATCACCATTTACAGACGATACTTTTTATCTGTATGTTTTATCGTTTTAAAACATGTCAAATTTTTATTAACTGTACGGTCGATCGCATTTGATGTGATACGACTTGTTAGATTTTAAGAAACTAAAAGCTCCCTTTGTAGAGAGACGAAAAAATTAATACGAGTGTGTTTTTTACAATACGACCAAAAATAATGGACGATAACTAAAACAAATGTGTATAAAATGATTTTAACATACTGTCGCTAGTTAAGGCTTCACAATTTTGTTTTAATGTTGGTTGTTTTTCTTTCGTTGAATTAACGTGAAATGCATTCGTTCTTCTTTTTTTCCTATTAAATTCGTTCATGTTTATTTAGTTTTAATGAGAACAACAGACTCGTAACAATTTTATATTTTAGTACTTACATCAATAAATCCATGTCTAAAGAAAAGTTAATAAATAAATCTATCATGAACGAGAAAAAGTTATTTAATAGAGATGTTTACCCGAATCTTGTGTTTAGATTTTATATTAATATAATGTGATATTAATGGTTGTCTCACGGAAATTCGAACGCCTTAAGCGACTAACTCCCTAACCGCGAAGGGTCTACCGAAAGATTTATTGCCATCCTTCTATACCTGAACGTTTAAGTCACAAGCCGAAATTTCAGATATTTTTCATTAATTTCATTGTTGCTCCTTTGCGGTTAGTCCCAGTTGAATTCATATAAACTTTTATTTATTTATGTAACGAAAAAGTCCTATTTGTGGGGTTATTTTTATTAATAATTTATCCACATCTTTCAAATGCTCCGCTAAAACGATTATAGGATTAAAATTGATGGAAAAATCGAATGTTTGTGATGAAATATAAAAATATTTATAAGAGATAGCAAGAGGAAAGTAATCAATTATGGAGTTGTGCGGTTAGAGAAATTTGACAAACGAAGAAGATAGTCGTTTGACTTGTGACCTCAAAATTTCAGAGATTCCGTCATTCTATTTGAGTTTTATCCGGTATTGTGGAATCCCGTTGGAATGTTCATAATATTCGTATTGGTAAAACTTAACTATAGCTTGAAGCTTTTGTTTTAAGAAACTATAAGTCCAATAAAGCTCATAAGAAAAGCACACAAATACCAACAATAATTAATAATGATCGAAACATGTAAAAAAAAACCAACAAGATAAAATATAAACCACTACAATCCGTTCTCTGATCTAACGTTTCCACAGTAATTGAAGGGTTATTTTTCAAAAGTTCAATTGTAATGAAAGTTTTCCGGAAGCTTCACTTCAATACCGATAGTCACTGTTAGTTGTAGTGGAACACCAGCGGCGACAGTTTCAACCAAATTTTCATCTTCTCTAACTTATTAGATGATGCTTAAACATGTCGCCTGTGGCATTACAAAACGATTGATAATTACTGTCAGAACTGACATTGCGTGACAAAATGTACACAAAATCAATGATTTCGGTCTTTGAGATGCGAATGAAATTCACATAATTAAGATCTGGTTGTTCTTCACACATCTAAAAGCTAATTAAAGTCAGATCGGGTCTAAATATGTTCAAATGAAGAGGGGTAATTAACAATTCACAAAAACAGCGCCTTTAAAATCTGATTGTTTATCACACAGAAAGTTTTCGTCAGTCACCGATACGTTATGTTATGGCCGTAAACTATACGGTACAGATTATAACGGAAAGACGTTTAGCACTTTTCATTGGTTCCGTTATTTCTGAAATTTACCGTAAAAGTACACGTTATAATCATGTTTAGTATAATTAGTAATCTTGATTGTTTCAAACGGATTGAACGCACTAATAACGAATTTGTCGTTTTTAGCAAAACTGACTAATAGATAACCGGTATTCCACTATAAATTAGATCTCAAACGGAAGGTTATATCATTTAGTTATCGGTTAATTTTTTTTTTAGCCAGAAGCTTGTTAAATATGGAAATTCAATTTTATTCGATATTGTATTTACAATTCGCAGTGTTCAATTCGTTTGGAAAAAATCCGCTTAAATAGAAATTCTATCGCTTTTATAAAAAAATTCGTTCAATAAACGTGTACAAATTCAAATATGATTGACTTTAATGATAATGAAAAACATTTAAATCGTTTGAACGAGAATTGAATATTTCACTGAATTAATTTTGTGTTACTAGAGTCTCAATTACTTTTAGACATGTAAATGACGATAACGCTTGATTAAAAATTAAAATTTGATAAAACTGGAGACTATGAATTTTTCTGTTAATTTAGACAAAATGTTCCATCTCAGTTAACAACTCAATGCGGAAATATTTCCGCACGCTGCGGAAATATTTCCACACGGCATGGATGAGAATTAAAAATAAATTGTACCTAAAATAAAATTTGAAACGTCATTGATTGATCGTTTATCAATTCGCTATGTTACAGAGAATTAAATCAACAATAATTGATTGAAATAGAAGCTTGTCAAATTTTATTGTAATTTTGATAAGAGGAGACATGCGCTTACGTTTGGTTCTGCTAACACGAATTTCAATTTATTTTCAATTTATCAATTATGACTGACCTATTTCAGTTTAAAATTAACATTTAATTCTACGTACGATCGTAGAAGGATTTTTGTACATTATTCTAAGCTTGCGAGTCTTGTGCTACAAGTACACTCGTTTCGAAAAAATCCATCTTCTGCCCTTATAATGTAAAATAATATTACTCGCACAAGTTATAAAACTATATTATAACGTGATTTATAATTGGCAACCGGTCTAGAAACCCTAAACAAGTTTCATGATGCACACATTTATAACGAAGAATGTTCCATTTTGTTTTATTAGTGACTTTATTAATTACAACATGTATACCTTGTTATTATACTAAATCAAATTTTACGAGTATCTTTTTTATTGCGAAAACTCTCAAGAAAATAGCGATAAAAATCTAAAATAAGTTATATGAGTTAATGTTCATTCTACTAGAAGTGGTATCGATTTAGTTTAACGATAAAGCTGACAGTAATCAAGTGTTGGAAATTGTTTTATGTTAAAGATCAAGTTGTTAAAAATAAGATCAAGTTGATATGAGATTTACGTGAAACGGTTTTTTATGTTGATAATTTATACGAATAATTGTCTTATTGTTTCTCAAGGCGAGTTGAATACGTTGTACTATACGGCAGTCCGTGGGAACCAAACAACCTGTTCTCTTTGGTACCACAATTTGTATTGTCCCCGAGGATACAACACCGCTTTAAGTTTCTGATCCTGTGCTACTTTACCACTGTTTTGTTTATCCATTTCGTACATTTACCCCTTACTGTCTTATTTAAGTTCAGATTTGTATTAATTACGGGTTGCGAAATTGAAATTAAAATCAATTTTGTCAATATTAAATATGTATAATTACAGTTATAAATGTAATAATAAGCTCTAAATCAGTATTAGTATCTAGTTTTATGCATCTACAATAAATTGGTCAAGTTTTTTGTTTAAATTATAATTTGAAATTGTTAGCAAATGTCCGTTGTAAATGCAATTTGTTTGATTGTCAAGATTGGATTAAGTTAGTCCAATAGAATTTACAACGCAGATTTATTGACGATTCAATACGATCTACAATTGGATTAACACACATTGTAATCGTATTCAATGATTATCAATATGACAGTATTATTTATTTTATTGTTTTTATTATTGCTTTCAGGTGGCATTCGTAATATGTACAGAATGTAATGATTATTACCCTGTTTGTTTGTCTGTGGCAGTTGAACGTATATTAATAGATTATATCTTCTTACATTGGTTATTATCCAAATAATCAACTTCAATTAATAATCAACAACAATGACAACATCCTTAACAAACATTGGAGTCCTTTGGGCCACCTTATCGCTGATTGCAGCCCTTCTTTGTTGCTCTGGTTTCTATCTACCTTACTGGATTCAGGTATGTTCAATGTTTTATTGTTACACCAAGTTTTTCAACTGTCAGAACAGCGCTTGTGCATAAATTAAATCATTTAATGCAAATAAACATTATTTATTGTTCATTGCATTGTAAAACTAATTATTCAAATCCGAGAAATTTTCTACAAATTAGAAGAGAATTCAGGAATCTTTCTTGCAAGAAACATTAGACCGTAAGTAGCGTAAGTTGCGTCGATTTCGCTATAAACAGTAATTTAATTCAATATACTGTGCTGGCGATTTGCACTAAAGACACTGGAGAAATCTAATTTTATTCTCTCACTTGATACTGCATTATTTTTCACTGTAAATGCCGGTTGAGCCAAGCCAATTTCGGTGCACTATATATAACCGTATTGTTTGTTAGTAGATCTATTTAACAATAAAATAAAACTTATAAACCAATTCATATGTTGTTATTTCCAATATAATCGATTTCTCCATTAAAGTTATGATGGTAATAGAATAAAATTTATAATGAATCTATCCTTTTAAACTAGGTTTATTTATTTCGTTTAATACGACAGAATCTTGGCTAGATATTGTTTGTGTTTATCGTATATGTATATGAATTTTCTCTGGGGAATTCTTGTCTTACTTTTAAATCGAGATACAACGGTAACAAGTTGACCTCAATTGACTAGACGACAGAAAAAATAAAGGTAAGAGAAAATAGATAAGTCAACCATTATAAGCTAACAATTATTTTCATTTAATCCGATTCTTGTGCATTACTGTTTTGATACACTTTTGTTCTAATAAAAACTCCACAAATCCAATTGTCTCTTATTATTAACGTCATTCAAATCGGGTATTTTATTATAAAAGTGAAGAGATAGGGCAATGGACGTCGTTTAGGAGCTAATGAAAATAATGTAATTCCATCATAAATCCACTTGAAATTGTTTTAAGAAATTGAAATTTAAGAAAAATTATTACAACTGTCGACTATACATCATAAACATTAAAACACATCGTTCTTTTTAGCTAAATTGCAAGTAAATGAAAACTATAATGGAAACGGAAATGGAAAATAGAAAAACATTTAAAATTGTTTACTCAAGAGACGAACAACGAATTTATTATGAATTTAGAAAGTTAATTTATATTTTAATGAATAGAATATTTATTTTAACATTTCTGCTTGCAAGTAAATATCCATAAATATGAATAGTCTCGTTGTTGTACGATTGTCCTCTATTCTCACTAATAAAACGATGTTATTCAATGTTTTAATGAATCAAATTGCTATTCAGTTTGACTTATTTGAATAGACAATTAACGTATTGATTGTTGCGATATTTCTTTGTATATTATTCATTTATCAAATCAGGATACTTTTAATGACATGATCCCTATTTAATTACCATGGAATTGAAAATAATTAACAGGAAAAACCATTAATTTTAGAATTTCAGAACGAACAATCTGAGTAATTTCCAATAAATTTAAAAGTTAAGCAATAAAATTAATCAACAACAATGGTAGAATTAATTATTTAAAAGGGGTTGTTTTAATAATATAGAAAACCCGAATTTAGATTTTGTTTGTAAAATAATAAATAATTGGAATATAAGGGGTGAAAGTTATAAATGTTATATTGTTATTATAAAATACTTGGTTTTTGTATAATATCATCCATCTAAAACTGAAATTTTCATTCTCCCTTGAGAACGTTCCCACCTACCAATAAAGATTAAAATTATAATTAATAATGAAATCTCAATATACGGAGATTAAGCGGGCTTTAATTCGTTAACCAAATTGAATAAACTTTTAATTTAATTGATTTCCGTATAGAAATTCCTAAAAACATAAATTTCCGATTTTAACAATAAGTCGAAATATAATCACAGATTTTGCTTGCGAACTCTGTGAACAAGACTTAAAAATTAAAATAAAAAATAATTGAAAGTTAATCTTCCTATATTTTAACTTAACTTTTAGAAAATTCAACAGCAAATCTCCAACAAATATTTAGTGTGTAATTAATCCGAAATCTGCTTAACACTCAAAATTTGATTACGGTTAATCCAGTTCAAGACTAATCTCTACAGCTTTAAAGGTTTCACAGATATGGATATATAAATTTTACGAAATTTGTATTAAAAATGAGGGTATAATGTAATTTTGCCTTTTGATATACGATATATAGTAAAATTGTGTTGTAGATTCCTTTTCACCAACTCAAAATAACAGCTATCAGCTTTCAACCGGTATAATTTCACGTTAATTGTCATGCTGGCCACGGATAGATAATATAAAAAATACTTTCACCATTATCAAGTAGACCCCGATGATTTTATAGTGACCAAGTCAAGTCGACTGAACTCATTAATTCGTTATATTTAATGGATTATCGCTGGATAGAGATTACTATAATAACTAAAGATTATGTTAGCATTGCCTTTAGTTATATATAGAATATAAAAGCTATTCAATTAACTTGTGAAAATTTTCCCAAATGAAATTTATATTCAAAGCTTTAATTAAACTAATTCGTTTAAAATGTTGCATTCTTAGATTTATTTTAATTAATCAGTTCATTATTAATGGTTCAATTGTGAATACATTTGAATACTCACTAGTGATTATTCCAATTTACATCATAACAATATTTTGTGCATTCATTTGGATCACTCACTATTCATGTCAATAAGCATATTAAGCGTCAGTTGCTGCCAACCACAAACGACTTAGACCCAGTTATTCTATTTAAGTTTCTCTTAGCAAGACTTTGGCTTAAGTCGAATTAACGGTAGACTTACACACATAATAATTGGAAAACTTTTCAAAAATTCATACTTTTATTATTTATTAAGGGGTTGTAAGGGGTGGTTGATTGTACATCATTTCAAAGACCTGTTAAAGGCTTTTAAGATTCCTATAATTTGAATTTTGAAAAATAATATACCTAGTCAAAATTTACCCTTTACACTAAAAAATATTCAGCCGTCCCAGAGATATCTGAAAGCACTGATTTTCTTCAACCCCAATACCTCTTTTAAATTTGAGTATGGACACGAACGACAAAACACGCATCGCCTAGAATAGTGTGCTACCTCTATACCAAAAAATAATCAAAATCGGGAGTTTCGACCTTAATTTAGATATTTTTGACAAGCACATTGGTAACAGTTCGCATTTTACGAATAATTCTCTAAAGATATTGAACAGAAATTGGAGAAATTGACCCATTTCGATAAGATCGACGTAAGAAGAAATATGTCAGACCGTCTTTTACTTCGATATAAACCATCAACTTAGATTTAAACTGAACGCAATGCGAGTGAGCTGTTTCATAACCGTATTATTTTACCTTGCAAAAGTGCCAATCATTTTTACTCGATTTCGATTGGCATTTAAATAACTTTTGATAGACGTTTTTGTATTCAGTTCAAAATCTAAATAATAACGAATATTGTAGGTGAACTAAACGTGTTTCGAGTCAAGCCGAATTCGCTCTACTATATCTGTCTTGACTGCAACTACTTGTTCTAGTTGTATGGAAAATTTAATTAAGTTCTCTATTATTAAGTAGAAGAAATCTGATGCTATTTAGTTTTAGATTAATTGTAAGTTCTAAGTCGTTGTTTAAGATTGAACAGTCTAATTATTACAGAAGTGAGATGAGTAAAGTTGAGAGAGATATAAGAATCTTGAAAGAATGTTCAAAGGGAATTCGAGTGGAATAAATATAAGAACATTTATTAGGAAATTCTCCAATATATATTTACAAGGAATTTGTTGAAATTAATACAGCTTTTGTGTTTGCAACATTACCTTTGGCATAATTAAATTGTTTATCGTTCAATAACAGAAATTAATCGGATTCATCTGATCAACTACAATATCCAAACATAGAAATTTATGAAATTTAAGGCACAATAATATTGTTGAAATAAAATTGTTCATTTTCTTCAAGAATACCCATCAACGAAACAATGACGTAACAACATTTTTCATAACTACATAAAAAAATATACGTTTGACGTTTATTCTCGTTCCAAATGTGTCAACTTAATTTTCTTACAGTAAATTAACTTTTTTAGTAGTAGTAGTAGTAGTAGTAGTAGTAGTAGCAAAGCCGAAACCTCCTTTCGAAGGGAAAACAGGTGTTGTTTTCATGTTGTATCGTAAACCTAAGAAGCGCTATCAATTTAGAGCACAAGGCGCGCGGTAATATGTAGACAAACATAAATTTATTTATTTACATTTTAAATAAACGCAAACCGGAGGACCGAGTCGGTCAAGTCAATTTGTCACGACTATATTCTTAAATATTAGCGACGAACTCTGTGATCGCCCGGAATAAGTATTGAATACAATCTAACTAATGTAATATAATATAACATAGGATGAATTATATCAAGTAACAAACAGAATAATTTGGATATAATTACACAAGCCAAGCGGATGGCTTCCACGTTTCTGTAATTATTATAGAA
>JAZBGW010001289.1:0-16362 GCA_037464815.1 Mylabris variabilis
CACAAGTAACCCCACTTCTTCTTTCTGATTGAATATCTTTCTTCCCAAATTTCGACCTAAGAAATTATTGTTAATTACAGCTAGGTTCAACCTGTTTAACGCTGAGAGTGTAATTCAAATAAGATTCGACTGTTTCGTGAGACTTCACCAGTATACGGCAGTAGTTGGAGAAGGTAGAGTAATCTCGACCACGGACCCGAGCTTGGTAATAGTAATAATATAAAACACCACATCTTGGCCTTTGAACGTTCGGCCTAAGCTCGAGCCTACATCAAAAGCCAAAGCTGGATTGCCCAGTACTGAATCAATCTTAGGCCAGCATTGGAAGGTCGAGACTGGGTTGCCCAGTACTTAAGCGATCCTTGGTAAACGTAGAAAAATCGAAGCTGGGTTGCCCAGTACTAAGCCAAGCTTAGGAACGCACTAGAAAGTCAAGGCGGGGCTGCTCAGCAATGAACAAATCTTGGGCAAACATTGAATCGCCCATACTGAACCAACCTTGGGCGAGCATTGAAAAGCTGAGCTTAGGAAAACATTGAAAATCCGAGGCTGGGCTGACCAGTCCTGAACCAGTCTCTGTCAAACTTTGAAAAACTGAGGCGGAATTGGTATTGTTAGTTGGTACTGAAGCAGTCTTGGGCAAACATTGAATATCTGAGGCTTTGCTACCCCATACGGAACCAACCTTGAGCGAGCATTGAAAAGCTGAGGCGAGGTACTGAGCCAAACTTAGGAAAACATTGAAAATCCGAGGCTGGGCTGCCCAGTACTGAACCAATCTTGGGCAAACATTGAAAAACTGAGGCGGGGTTGCCCCGTACTGAACCAATCTTGGGCAAACGTTGAACAGCCGAAGCTGAGTTGCCTAGTACTAAGCCAAGCTTAGGAAAATATTGAAAATCCAAGGCTGGGCTGTCCAATACTGAACCAACCTTGAGCAAACGTTGAAAGGCCGAGGTTGGATTACTCACAATCAGAACTGAACCAATCGTGGGGAAAGATTGAAATACTGCGGTGGGGTTGCCCGGTACTGAACCAATCTTGGGCAAACATTGAACAGCCGAAGCTGGGTTGCCTAGTACTAAGCCAAGCTTAGGAAAACATTGAAAATCCAAGGCTGGGCTACCCAACACTGCACCAGCCTTGAGTAAACATTAAAAGACCAAGGTTGGATTAGTCATAATCAGTACTGAACCAATCTTGGGGCAAAGATTGAAAAACCGAGACTGGTTTGCCCAGCACGGAACCTATCTTGGGCAAATGTCGAAATGCGCCAATATGGATGCTCGTAATAGTACTCTGGGCCCTTAAATCAATATTTTTTTTGTACGGGTGTAAGTTTCAAAAGACGTCCGTTCTAGGATTTGACAAAAACACGTGTAGACGTTTGTATTTTTTCAAATTGTTATTCTATTTGTTCTTTTTTTAAGAATGAATTCAAATTACTATTTCAAGTATCTATTGTGGGATTTTTATCGTACAAATCAAAAGGTTTTCCCATTTACATTACAATCGGAACCGTATAGAGTTATCTACTGATAATATTGTTGTAATAATAACTAATGCAATGTGTGTGTGTTTTTTTTAACATATAGAACCACAATTTTTACACAATAATAAGAAAACGTGAATCATTAAAATCGGTTTATTGAATAGATCATTCAAGTTGTCCTCAGTGTGTAAACGTGTATTTGTGTCTAAAGTTCTGATTTTTATAATGAAAAATCTTGCGTGCGTTTCAAAGACCGAACAAGATGAGTTCTTCGACTCCTTCGATGATGTCTTGTGCGATATAGATGGTAATTATTATTGTTATTCTTCTATAAAAAATGGTTTAAAAAAGTGCATTTTATATAATAGGAGTACTTACATTCATGTTACAAAAGATACCAAATAGTGATCTAGCTATTGAAAATTTACGGCAATTAGGCAAGCGTGTTATTTTCGTTTCAAATAATAGTTCAAGAGGTACCACAATTTTTGCAAATATCTTAAAACAATTAAATCTATTGAACGAACCAAATGATTTAGTGATACCATTACAAGCTATTATTGATTATTTAAAAACAATTAATTTCAATCGAGAATTATTTGTAATTTCAACACAATTCTTTAAAGATGAATTAATCGCTGCTGGTTTTAAAATAATACAAAATACGGTAAATTTTTTCTTAAAATTTTAAATAAATTCAAATAATTATCGATGGAATTTTTACAGCCAGATCGTATCGAAGAAAAACTTGAGATTTTAGCGAAAACTGTAAAGAGTGATGATAGAATTGGAGCTGTTATTGTTGATTTTGATCCAAATTTGAGTTTTTTACAATTACAAAAAGCGGCGAATTGTTTGAAAAATTCTAATGTTTTATTTATATGTGCTGCAACCGATTCACAAGTACCAGTCGGTTCAAATATGATCTATATTGGTAATTAATTCAATTAATTAACATTGTGTAAATATTTAATTAATTAATGGATGAATTAATTAGGTCCGAAAAATTTCCAATTAGCTATTGAAGAGAATTCCGGTAGACAACCGATGATTTTCTCAAAACCATATTTGCATTACAATAATTTCATTAAGAAGAAATATCACATAAAGAATCCATCTAGGACGTTAATGATTGGTGATTCGTAAGTTTTTTTTCATATGTAATACCACAAGAACTATTCATTTAATCGATTAAATTTGCAAGGTTACCTCGACAACATGTTGTTTAGGAAAAAATACGATAAAAATCATCGATAATACGATTTAAAAATATTAGAGGTGTTTCTTGGAACGATTTTCCTAAACAATATGTTTGAGGGGCAACTTTGCAAATTTAATCGAATTGAAGCCAATCATATTGACAACTTGGTGTTTAATCAGTGTATAACGACTGTAATTGGTCAAAATTCAAATTTTCGGGGCTTATAATAGGTTGGATGCATTAATCATATGTAATATCATAAGAACTATTCATCTAACCAATTAAATTTTCAAGGTTACCCCGATAATATGTTGCTTATGAAAAATCACGACAAAAAACACTGATAAAACGATTTAAAAGTTCCAGAGTGAAGCTCGAGAATTTTTAAAATATTACAATTGGTTTTTGCCGTAATTTTTCCTAAACAACATGTTTGAGGGGTAACCTTGCAAATTTAATCGAATTTAAATGAATATTTCGAACGGTATTCGGAAGATTAATACATGAAGCCAATCATATTGACATCTGTCATATTATTAACACCTGCCGATTAAATACCAACTTGGTGTTTGTGATTTTTTTTGTAGTATAATGGAAGATATGGGTTTTGCAACGAATTGTGGATATAAGAAATTATTAGTATTGAGCGGTATGACGAAACCGGAAGCGGTTAATAATTGGAAATGGCCAATTGAATTACAACCTAAATATTATGTTGAAAGTTTAAAGATTATAGCTGATTTATTAAATGATAGAATCTCTGAGAATAATAAAAAATAATTACAATAATTAATTTGGAATTTTTTCTAATCAATGTACAATTTCTTCCTTAATTTCAAGAACGATAAAACAAATTGAATTATCATTAAACTTATTCTTCCGGGATCGATACACTTTAAATTCTAAATTAAGTATTTTATTTTAATTTATTTTAATAATATATATTTAGATATTATCAAGCTAATAATTTATTCTTTGGTTTCTATTCTCTTTTTGTAGCGCTTATTTAACAAAAAAAATACAAATAACGTGTGTATGCGTCCATTTCTAATTGTCACAGGAGCGGACCGTTAATTTTTGGGGCCCTAGGCTAACATTAACCCCATTAAATTATCTATAAAGTAAAAGCCCCTTTACAGTGTCCGACTTTTTCATCCGATTTTTTCAGAATAGAACGGTCTCTAATTTGATCCGACTTTTCGTTTGATTTACCAAAAAGTGTCATGCGCAGTATGTTGTTATGCGAATTTGAGGTTATACGCAAGTTGAAAGCAAAGACATTCTATATTGTACGAGGTACCTTCGTAAAGTAAGTTCCGCTTTGAAATAAAAAAAGAACAAATACAGATACAACAATGGAATTTATTTCATAAACATTTACAACTCTTAAACTAATTTTCGACATAACTCCGGGATTTTCCAGGCATTTGTCATAGCGTTTTACAAGCTTTTGTATACCCTCTTCATAGAATGCTGCCGCCTGTCTAGTCAACCAAGAGGAAATATGTTCTTTCAGCTCTTCATCGCTGTTTAATCGCTCACCGCCAAGGAAAAACTTCAGATGCAGAAACAAATGAAAGTCGCTAGGAGTGAGGTCAGGGCTGTGCGGAGGATGGTCAAACAAGTCCCAGCCAAAATTCTGAAAGAGTCTTTTTGTCTCATTCGAAATGTGTGGTCGGGCATTGTTATGAATGAAAACCACGCCTTTCATGAGCATTCCTCGGTGTTTGTTCTGTATTGCGCGGCGCAATTTCTTGAGCGTCTCGCAGTAAACTTCTTTATTGATTGTTTGACCCCACTTCAAAAAATCAATCAGTAAAATTCCTTTTCTGCCCAAAAACACTCTACACGTGACTTTTTGAGGTGGCAAGATTTATTTTGCTTTAACTTTTGCTGGGGATGAAGTGTGTCTCCATTCCATGAATTGCCGTTTGGTTTCAGGGGTATCATAAGCAACCCAAGTTTCATGCCCTGTGACTATCTGCGATAAAAGTGTATCGCCACCCTCATGATAATGAGTCAAGAAATCAAGTGCACTGCTCATTAGTTGTTCTTTGTGCCTTTCAGTCAAAAGTTTAGGCACCCAACGTGCGCAAAGTTTACGAAACGCCAGTTTTTCAGTTACGACCTCGTAAATTACTGTGCGTGAAACTTGTGGAAATTGAAATAGCATTCATTGTAAACTTACGGTTTCTTTTGATTTTCTCATCAACTGCACGAATCAGCTCATCATTAACCACAGATGGACGTCCACTTCGATCTTCATCGTGCACTGTATCACGCGCTTCTTTAAACTGTCTAACCCATCTTCTCACCATTGAATCGCTCATCATATTTGGCCCGTAGATTTGGCGATGAATGTCAATTAGTTTAACGTGTCTTGCATTCAGCAAACGAATCACCGATTAAATTTCACTCAGCCATTTCAAACAAGCGCTACAAAGTGCACACAACCATTAGTAACTTCAAAATGGCGTCATTTCATTCTGCTTAACACAGAATGTCGGTCGTGCATGTGTGGAACTGCGATCGCAGCGCTACCTCAGAGAATTACGGAAACGGAACTTACTTTACTAACGCACCTCGTATTATATAGGGAGTAGGGAGTACTTATTTACTTTGGCGCTTTAAGCGCTTAAAGCGTTCCACTCTTATAACGCTTATTTTAGCCGTTTCCTTTGGGTTTTTGGCTCTTAAGTGTCTGCTGACAGATAAGACAGATAAGAACGAATAATTTATCTAATATTATTGCACCTTGTATATGGCGGTTCCTCAATACTTTCGTTTTCTGTTTTCTTTTGACAATTTGGCTCTTCGATCTCGAAAGTTTTTGGACCCCTGGCGTAGGGAACCAAAACAAAAGTAAATTTATGCATTTTAGAAGTCTCCACAAAATACTATAATGAAGATGATAAATTAGTTTACTTGATAATCAGCTATCAAAGCAGTAGGATACCGACAAAAGGAATGACGAATCAGGTTAGTACTAGAGGATGAAAGTTTGTGTTCCACCAGGAAATGTACAAGAAGATATGAACCTACTCAAGCTCCCAAAATAGGATGCAAGAACTCGTCTCATGCTGTTGTTGGTTTTATGAAGAGTAGTTCTACCCAGTATACTGACGAACTATCAGTGACTTGTAACACTTGAGGTGGGGATGATTTTCTCTTCAACTTTTACTTTTTTTTAATATAAATTAAATAATTTACCAATTTTGTGAAGACACGTAAATAGAATTAGTGTACCCTAACATTTAAACGCATATGTTTTCCAATAATGGAAGGATAATTTGGAATATTCCACATTACCCGACATATAAATTCATCATTTCCTCTTAATATTTTTGTTTATAAAAGCGTTATATCAGTTCAGTTTTCGTATTATCACGATTCTACACAATTCAACTTACCTTTACAATGCTCAATTGAAGTCAAAAACAAAAATTAAAATGACTTCTCGAAAAATTCTTGAGGCAGCTCGATCACAAATTTCGAAAAAGTTTTAGGTTTTGACACCATAAGTGCATTTTTATTAAAAGCCTAGTTAATTTAATGCTAAAAACAATATATTGATTGTCCAAAGATAGGGCTAAGGGTTTTCCCGTAAAGGGCCTATTCCACATTTCCGACCTATTCCACAATTGCTACCTTTACTCTACATTTACAATGTGAAAATAACCAGTTGAGAGTTCTTCGTGAAAACTCATTTAATTTTCAAAAATTGGATTTTTTGCCCACTTGCCGTTATTTACCCTTGCATAAGTTTTTAAACAAGCTATCTTTCTGTTTATCATCTTCAAAATCGAGCTAAAATTTTGAAAAAACGAATTCTTACGTTTTTTCGTAATTTTCCGGAAAATTAAGGAGTATATGGCCTTCCAATTTGCTATCGAATAAATGCGTATTCATTGCAAAACAAATATTATTGACTAAGATATGGGTGAAAATCCAAAAAAAGATGCTTCAAGATTTTCCTCTGTAGGCCTGATTTTTATCAACTTTTTCCAAAACAGAAACTACTCCGTGATGCACATTGAAATGCTTATTTCAATGGTGTTTCGCACGTTTCTACGTCTTAAAAGAACTAGAAATCGTGTCTCCAAACATTCACTTTTTTCGAAAAACTTAACTGTGAATTACATTGTAAAAAGAAGGTCAAGAAAGCTGTCTGGAGTAGAATCTACAGATATTGCATTAATGTTTGTTTTTCTATGAATTATATACTTAGAAAAGCAGTAACTGATAAATATGAAGATCCCTCTTATTCAAGAATTGCAGTACTCTTTCTCCACCAAAAAGATTTAAGCATTAGTTCTTCTAAATTATAGGCATACTGTTTTTTTTTCTAATGAATTGTTTCATGTAAATACTTCAAAATTGTGGAAAATAATAGATTTTTTTGTAAAATTTATTGTAACATACGTGGAACATTCTGTAAAATACCGGAAATTTTTAGTAAATGTTCAAGGTTATTATATCAATTCTAAAATTTGCAATTTATTAACGGGAACTTTTACTATAAAAAAAAAACAACGATAAAGAAAAAATCCGAGAGATTCAATCTAATTTCATTATAGGGAATGTAGTGAAAGTACCCTGACGCTACCAACTATATAAAGTCGCAACTGTTCATATTCATTCATCAGTCAGTTTTTACACTCCTCTTTAAATAAATAAAGTTAATAATTCTCGTACATGATGAATACGTTTGTAAGTGGTCCTGTTTATAATTTTTTATTTCGTTGATTTTTATTAGGTACTACTTTTTAAAACTGTTCCAGATTTTCGTGGTATTTGTTTACGGTTTCGTAACGGTAAATGCCGGCTTTTCAGACAGTTATGATAGTCATGATGATGGTGGTGGTGGTGGTGGTCATGATCTTTCACATACTGTCGAAATACATAAATCCGTACCAATACCAATTATCAGACATGTTACTGTACCAATACCACACAGTGTACCAGTACCAATACCAAAACCTGTTGCAGTTCCTATATCACAGAGATATCCTGTTTATATCAAAGTACCACAACCGTTTGCAGTACCAGTCATCAAAACAATTACAGTACCAGTTGAGAAACCAGTACCATTTAAAGTTGAGAAAGAAGTACATTATCATATTGAGAAGCCAGTGCCAGTACCAGTTGAGAAACATGTACAAATACCAATACCAAAACCGGTGCCAATCAAAGTGCCAATCTATAAGACCATCTATCATCATAGTAAACATTAAGTTGAGGAAGTAGAAGGCTGATAAGTTGTTATTTACATTTTTATGTTGATTTAATTTTGTTATTTGTTGTTTGATTGTTATTGTTGAGACTTTCATTTAATGCATAGATGCCTTTTTTATACAATAAAAGATATATTTTTAATTATTATATTATTTAAAAAAAAGGGTAAAAGCAAAGCGTTCGCTCTCACTTTGCGACGCTTTCTTAATTTATTCAATCTTAAGCTAGCAAAAAATAGAATGGAGTCTTAATTTAATTCACTATCAGGTAGAAGTGCTAAGCATCCGGTCACATGTAGGACGCTAGAAAGTGAAGAAGTATAGTTTTTTAAAAATCGGTTTCCTTGTAAGTTGTACACTCGCCGTGCCATCAAAAACTGTCCAATTTATGAAACATATCTGATATTTTCGGAATTATCATCTATAAATTGCAAGTTTTTTTTTAAATGCAGTCAATTCTTATGAAGCTCCTATTAGTTGACAAGCGATTTAAAAAATATTTCTAGGATTTGTAGGAACCGGTATTAGAGACCATTTTAGCAAAATTAGGACTTGGTAGCTCATTTGGAAGTTGGTCAAAAAACTTTCGCTTTCAGACAATGTTGCGATTTTCAAAAACGATTCAAAGACGTAAAACGACTTAAAATGACTCGAGGATCCTCCCAACATTGATTTTTCTCATTTTTCACTATTTTATTCTGGAACAATTGAATGCAATGGAGAAACAAGAAAAAAATCACTGTTGAGAGCGTCTATGAGTCATTCGTTTTGCATGCTTTGCTCGTTTTTGAAAATTGCGACATTGTCCAAAACAATCGTTTTTTGACCAACTTCAAAATGAGCTACCAGGTTCTAATTTTGCTAAATTAGTCTCCATATCCCCTTTCCCACTACAAATTCTCAACATATTTAAGATAGAGGTGAAGTAATTTTCAACTGCTTGTACCCTCTTGCAGAATTTTCTTTCGACACCCCTGCTTGTTATAAATACTTTCTTTAACAATTATCCCTTCAACAAGATGCTTTCAACAAATCTTTTCATTACTGATCACCTTCTTTAGGAAAAATTCGATCAAATATGCTAAAACTAGCAATTTGGTATCTAAATCAATCAATTAAGTTTCAGCCAGTCATGAAGGAAAATGTACGAAAAAAACAGGGTCCAAGAGTTTTCTCTGCCATTCAAAATTTTATCACATTCTTCCAAAATATAAAGCTTTAGAGCATGCATCTTTAAATGCTCTATCCAACGCATGTCTTAAAAAAAAACAAGCGAGTAATCGCTGTTTGAAAATTGACTATTTTCGCACGCCGAGTCGACATACATCTCCGATAAACCCTTAATTCTATACCGTACCGATCTTTAATCATCGAAATCTCGCTTGTCTTCTGAGTCATCAAAACTCGTAAATCAGCGTTTGAGGAAATTCTGATTCATGAGGAAACTTGTAAACATGTTTTTTTGTTAATTTTTACGTAAAAGTGACTGAAACTTAGCCAAAATATTATTTATTTTCCATTTTTAGTTGAGAAATACATAGCAAATTAAAAGCCCTTTCCAAATTTTCAAGAAATTTTCCGATCGGCCTGTTACTTTTCCGGAAAATTGAGAAAAACGTTAAAATTTTAGATAAAAGGCAACTTCCACAATTTTAAAGATAAAAAATTAAAAAAATATATTTGAAAGCTTATTCGTGTATGGAACCCGAAAAATCCAATTTTGGAAAATTGGAAAAGTTGCAAGAAAATTTTCCAATAATTCAGAGGTATTGAGGAGCTATTATCACCTATTAGGAATAATTATTTTGCTTTTATTTATCAATTAATTTGTAGAGCTTTCTGTTAACTTCCTAAAAATGCTATTCTCTATGGAAAAACATTGAAAACTTTCGGATAATCCATCTTGAAAGTTTATCGTATTTCTCCAACTTTAGATTGAATATCGAATTTATGCTATATGTGTTGTCTACCTTACTAGATGTGAAACTGTATCAGCTAATATTCCCTCAACTAATATCTGTGGACACAAACAACGGCCATGTTTTGTTTTTTGCGACGTTGTCAAGTGTCAATAGAAAAAATTATGGACACATTTTCTAAAATTTTTCAAAATTTTTGTAAAGAAAAAAGTTATGACGATTATACGTTACTTTATATTCACCCTGTATACGTTCAACATGAGAAATATGAGGGTAGTTATGTATTAAATAAAATTTATACTATGCTATGTATCAGCGATTGAAAATTCAGAAAAATCTATCCTTTATAAATTAAAACAAAAAAGGGAAAGGATTTGTCGAAATTTTCATCCTGATTGGTGTAATTTGATTTGGGGATGTTCACCCCTTAAGTATAATTTTTCAGAAAAATCCAAAAAAGGTGTCTCCTACTTTTTTATTCTCTTTCAACTGATATTAGTTTCATCAAAACCCAATGTATAGTTTTCGTTTAATAACAATTTTGTCAATTTCAACCCCTATAACTTCCGCCCCAATTGATATTTTACTGTACAACAAAGACCGCTCTTCATCATTATTTATTCTGAAAATAATGCCGTTTGTCTCATTTGATTATTCCAACTGCAAATATGTAAAACTTGAAAAGTACCCCGTTAAGCCTCATACTTTGAGCGGTGATTTCACTCCCTAGATATGTTTTTCATCAAAATCGGAAAGGGACACTTGGGAATGTTTCCTCCCAACATTGATTTTTTCGTTTTTCTGCATTTTATTCTGGAACAGGTGGGAATATTTCGCATTTTTCTAAAATTCAATGGAGAAAAACGAAAAAAATCAATCGTGGGATTATTCTCAAGTCACTTTAAATCGTTTTGCCTGTTTTGCTCGTTCTTGCAAATCGCGGCCTTGACTAACTTCTAAATGAAATACGTTGTTCTAATTTTGGTAAAATGGTCTCCAGGTACCACCCTACACACCCTTGAAATATTTTTCGAATCACTCGCTAAATTATGGGAATTGCCATAAAAACTTTTCGTATTTTAGGTGAATCACCCGGTATATATGTATATACTCTAAAAATCCGTAAACAAGATTAGGTATAAATGAACATGAAGCTGCATGTAATAAGTAAATTTAGGACCCGCCTTGTAAACCGGAATACGGGCCTGTTAGCTTGCCACTATGTCAATAACTGTCTAAGCAATTAGTCAAAATTTACTAGGACAGTAAATAAATTAAATAATATAATTGATTAATTAATTAATCGAGTAAAAATGTAGAAAAAAACACTAAAAGATCTGCATAAATTATCTAATAATACCGGAATGTGTACTATACCAAAGAATACATACTACATAGAAGGTTATAAGACCAATTTTATTGTACCACTAAAATCTTAGTACCTACCCTGAAAATCGGAGGGCGACACTTGTTGAATGTCGGTATTGAAGGTGACTACCAATAGAACTCAACTAGTTGTCGGCAACAGTGTTGCCAGAGTGCCTTGAAATTTAGTAATAGATAATGCTGGATTTGTCGCTCATATTTTCAAGTGAAAACGTAGTTTTTCTTGTGCCAGATCTACGCAACTGATGTTTTTTTTATATGCAAGCTTTAATTAACAAATATTTCTTACAACATACAATAAGAAATTAATTTGAGCAAATAAACGTTTTCTTAAGACTGAATAATTTTTGCGAAAATTTATTGAAATTAAATAAAAATATCTATCACGAAATTTAAAAACGCTGTCGCCGACAGCTAGTTGAATTCTATTGGTAGTCACCTCAAATACCGTCATTGGACAAGTGTCGCACTCCAATTTTCAGGGTAGGTACTAAGATTTTTGTGGTACAATAAAATTGGACTTATAACCTTCTATGTAGTATGTATTCTTTGACTATACACATACATATTTGTTCATTTATCTATCGTTCGATCGATTCGTTTTTATTACTTTTCTTGACCTTTTTTCTAAAAGTAAGACAGGCTTCTAGCATATGTTATGCGGGTTGCCTAATTAAATCCACTTAGGCGCAGCGGACTAAAGTCGACTTTGACTCGACGACAATTTCGACGCAGCCTAACGGTACTTGTGAGGTTGAACGGCAAAAAAATTAACTTTCACACGGATTTCACACGACGCTACACTATGTGTAGGGTCGTGCTCTACTGTATTATCAACAATGTCAACCAACCGGAGCGAACTTGGTGCATTTGGTATAAAAACAGGGTATTGAAAACAACACACGTTTATTAAACAAAAAGAAACAACAACAAGTAGTGGATAACAACTATTAAGATTATCTCGTGCTCTCTAATACAAAATATAATATTTATACGCCATTATACACACGTTTACTTTATATTTATTATTTCATACCAGTTCAAGTCACAATGGATACTAAATCATGCTGTAGCGGTAAGATAATTACGATAAGAATTTGTGTTTATACAGGGTGTCGATTCTAAATATGGGATCGTTTTAGCAAAATTTAAAATCTCATAGCTTATTTGGAAATTAATCAAAAAATGCTCGTGTTGGACAAGATTACAATTTGCAAAAACGAGCTAAACCCATAAGACGACTAAGAATGACTCAAAGACCTTTCCAACATGAATTTTTTTCATTTTACTCCATTACATTCCACGAAAAATGGGAAACCCTTCAATCTTTTCTAGGAGGCACTGGAAAAGAACGAAAAAAATCAATGGTGGGATAATGCTCTAGTCATTTTTAAGTGTGTAGCAAGTTTTTGAAAATCGTAACAGCGTCAGAAACGAGCGCTTTTTGACCAGTTTCCAAATGAGCTACGAGATTCTAATTTTGCTAAGACGTTCATGGAGACTCTCCTACAAATCATTAACAAAAATTGCGAGGCCCGTCAATTAACAGGAGTTGCATAATATCGATCACATTTAGAATCGATACCCTGTAAAAGAAAAAAAAAGTCACACAGACAGGGTGAAATCAAATTGACTTTAATACGAGAAAACACGTATAGGACCAGAAAAACAGAATTAATTTGTATAATATTATATACGGGGGTTAGCGTCGCCTCATTTTCGAAAAAAAGGGGCTAAAAATTTGGTTAACATTTTCAGAGCCACCGAAATCGATCAATGTTATCGATAGTTTTTAATAAAATATGTTTTTATTAAGTAGGTTAGGACTTGTATAAGTTAATGCCATGGAAATGCGAAATGTGTTACGATGACACCTGTTTTCTTATCAGAATAATATTATGGTAGGTGGTAATTTTAGTCAATTTTTTTTGTTCTTTTTGAAACAAGCGTTTCCAGGTGCATCTGTAATTTCAATTACAGAGGAAAATCTTCGAGTATTTTCTTTTTATATGTATTTTTCCATAACTCAGGTTATATTAATTAGCAATGAATTTTATGAAGTCGATAACAAGTTGAAAGAGTTTTCCAAATCTTCAAGAAATTTTCCAATATTCTTGTTATTTTTCCGGAATATTAGTAAGTAGCAAAAAATTTCTTCTGCTGTCTTTGTTGTAGGGGGGTCCAACTCTCTAGGTCGTTTTGACTGGGGATATAACCAGAGTGCGCTGGTATCGCGTAATAGTCAGTGGCATAGCAACAAATTTCGAATCTGGCCCGCAAGTCTTGGTAACAGATTTCTTATAAGAAATAAATTTGAATTTCCCCCTAAAATTCAAGGTGCCGCTATATTGGCAGGACCGACTCCATATTGGTAGGACTGACACTAGCGCCACCTGAATATTCCCCAGTTACACTGTGCCCCAGTCAACGCGGAGTAGTGGGGGTATAGGAGTGGGAGGTCCATACTTGTCTATGATTTGTCATTTGAAGATGAAGAACTAGACGATACCTTATCTGTAAGCTTATGAAAGGGAAAATTAAAGAAGTTTTCGTAAAATAAAATTGTAAAGAAGTTCAGCAAAGTATTGGAACGATTTGCTGCTGAAACAAAAGAAAATTAAAACTTGCTTAATAAAATTTAAATGAATATCCTTTTTTTATCCAGTTAAATCCATGATAATCAGGATTTCTTATTCAAAGGCAATTCGATTTCATCCTGTATATAGACAACTTATACTCTCCTTATCCTACAGATATGCCAATAATCCTCTTTAAAAATATTACAGCTTCCGGACAAGTATGCCATCAAAGGAATCCGGACGGTACGTGTACGATAAAGAAAAAATGTCTATTAAAACTCAAAACTGATAGTGATGTTCTTGTTGAATGTGAATGTATTTGTTACTGCAAATGTCTATCAAGTGATAATTGTGAAAATTGTAATTGCAAATGTGATTGTAATCTGGAAACAGCGAAAAAGCTTGAAACACCTGGCGGGATTAAATATCGTTGCGAATGTATATGTACATGTTGATTTCTTCCTATACCTATTTCAAATAAATATATAGACAAAAAAAGCCAATACGCTGTATTTATTTAGAAACTTCCAAGCCTAGCACTTGTCTATTTGTTAGTTCATTGAGTCTGTGAAAGAAATAATCTAGACACATAACAAATCAAATGAATTAGAGTAGGACAACACTTTTACAACAGTCTATACATACAGGACGTCTCATAAGTCTCGCACAATCTCTTAGTGGTAGCAACAACAATGAGAAGGGTTTAACGTATGATACCTGCCATTCCTAGCGAAACTCATACGGCCCCTTTGGGCGAGGGATCGAGATTTACGCTCGATCAGCGCCGCAGCGCAATAAGTGCCGGCTACTGATTTCCATCGGGGCTTCAGGCACATCGGCTTGGCGCAGGCCTATCTAAACCCCTACTAGTACTAGCAGGCTAGTACCCAAGCTAAGCGTAGCTCACCCGTCGAAGAGCACCAGTCGACGCCCCTTTACTCCACACGGAGTCTCAATTACTGCCACCACGAGTCCGACCGCAATTGACCGGATCCGGACAAAGTCCAGTGGGCAGCTCCGATCTCCCATGGTACCAGCTTATGTCACTGGTTGGACATTCGGGAGCGACGCTCCCTCTCAGTTGAGTCCTGCAGCACTCGGCACTGGTAGACCCTTGGCTCAGATGTGTGGGGTCGCCAGGAACACCCCAAACTGAGAAAACTCTTAGGGGTACATAAAAGGTGCAATTGTAAGGCGGAAAGTCCTATACTATTTTGTCATCTGACACACAGGTAATTAGTAATTAACTAAATTAGGTAGCCAATCAGGTGTTCTCGTAATTTGGCTGTCGTGACAGCCTGTTAATTCGCCCGTTTCCCACGTCCCATTCACAAAACTTGTTCCATCTCTCTTTTTATAGCCATAGCGAACATCTGATTGGCTACTTAATTTAATTAATAACTAGTAACCAGCCGAAGATTAGGTTTCGGTTTCGGCCAACAAGTCTAGTTTCGGTCCAAAAAACAGCCGAAACTCCAGCCGAATCGTCGTGCTTCGTTCGGGTGAGTTCGTGCCTCATGATCGCCAGCAGGCGCGATTAGGTCAAGTTGAGGTTAGGTGTTTTTTTACATACTATAATGGTTGTTTCTTTAATTCATTTAACAAGAATTACGAATTAACTTACAAAAACATACACTAGATTTCAGCATACAATAGAGATTTTAACATATCAAAATAAGTTTCGATTTCGGCCGAAATTGAGGATGGACCGAAGATTTGGTTTCGGTTGTAAATCCTGCTTCGGTCGGGCTATTATTATTATTATTATTATTATTATTATTATTATTATTATTATTATTATTAATAATAATAATAATAATAATAACTAATTACCTGAGCGTCAGGTAAAAAAATGGTATAGGAATTTTCGTCTTAGAATTTCATCCTCTATCTGCCCCTAAGAAATTCTGCCGGACATATGAGATACCCTGTATATTGAATATGTTCCGGTTAGATAGTCAGATAAGTGTTTGTGTTTTATTTCATTTCAATTAATTTGATTTGTTTGACAATTTCTCTTGCACTTGTGTCTCGGTGAGTGTATATTGATTTTGATTCAATCAATATTTGAACAGCCTTTCTAATAATTTTTAAATTGTTCATTAAACACAGCTCTATCCACAGTAGAAATGTAAACATCAATAGAATTGGAACACTATCGATAGTGGTATTCTGTAAAAGGTCATCATTATTTGTATTGAATTGAAGAGATCACAAGCAGTGGCGGACTGGGCCGTCGGGCAACCGTTTTGCGTTTTTGTTAAGCAACTTATATATGTTATGTATGTACCTTGATGACTAACAATGCATAGAAATGTCCTTAAAATCAGGGCCAACGCTAGTGCTCAGGCAACTTAGGCACTACCTGAAAGCGGCACTTCACAAGGATGCCAAAATCACGACTCAATGTCATTTAATACGTGTTCAAAAAATAACATGTTCTCGTTATAAGTCATTACTTCTTAATAGATTTTGCTAACAATTAAGCTTTGAATAAGACTACTTAGAATTTTTAATCTGTAAGGAACTAATCTATCGACTTTTAATTTGA
>JAZBGW010001291.1:0-16347 GCA_037464815.1 Mylabris variabilis
CTGTTGAATCACAAGTTCCCTTGCTAGTTCCTGGAAAAAAATTTTGTTTTATCGCATTAAGGGGATTCGGCGTGCCAATATAATCAATTTTCGAACAGCGATTATTGACTGGGTTTTTTAAGATAATGTCAAAATTTGACGTGCGTTGGACAGAGCATTTCAAGATGCATGTTCTAAAGGTTTCTATTTTGGAAAAATGTGATAAAATTCTGCATGGTAAAGAAAACTCTTGAACCCTGTTTTGTACCTACATTTTCCTTTATAATTGGCTACAACTTAGCCAATATTATCGATTTTCAATATTTGTCAAGTGATTTAGATAGCAAATTGAAAGAGCTTTCCTAATATTTACGAATTTTTTCGATAATTAAAGAAAATTTATAAAATTTTCCAACAGCGATGCCATGCATAATTTTCAAAACAGAAAATCATACTCTAGGATTTAGAAAGGTAATTGAAAATTAAGTAAGTTTCAGGGCAAATTTTAACCACCTTTTCACCTATTATTTACAAGTATTAAAATTAATTAATTTGTCTTTTGATTGATATGAAAATGTCGCAAATTTTATCTACTTCACGGCCATATCATTACAAGTGGACAATATTTTGAAAATCTGTCTGGAAATTCGATTTTCAATAGACGCTGTTTGTGTTGTTACGCGCTGTGCATCAGATCTACCTGGTTTGTACCAGATCTATGTGGTACACTGCAGATTAAATCGTAATAACAATAACAGCACAAACATGGTCTATTGAAAATCGAATTTACAGGCAGATTTTCAAAATATTTTGGATTATAATAATAAGGTTGTGAAGTAGATAAAATTTCCGATATTTTCATACGAATCAAAAGGCAAATTAATTAATTTTAGTACTTGTAAATAATAGATGAAAAAGGGGTCCAAATTTTTCCTGAGACTCACTCAATTTTCAAAATTCGATTTTAAGCGAGCTTAAGTACTTGGCTTTCACATTACCCTCCTAAATCCGTATGATTTTCTGTTTTGAAAATTATACATGGCATCACTGTTGAAAAAAAGTTTCAAATTTTCTTCGGTTATCGGAAAATTAACAAACATATCGGGAAAATCCTTAAATATTTGGAAAGCTCTTTCAATTTACGATCTAAATCAATCGAAAAATATTGAAAATCGATAATATTGGCTAAATTTTAACCAGTTATCAAGGAAAATCTACGAAAAAAAACGGGTCCAAAACGGAATATTATCACATTTTTCCAAAATAGAAAGCTTTAGAGCATGCACCTTGAAATGCTCTATCCAACGCAAGGCAATTTTTGACATTATCTTAAAAAACAACTAATCGCTGTTTGAAAATTGACTATTTTCGCATGCCGAATCGACAAACTTCTCTGATTACCCCTTAATTGCATCATTTTACTTACATGGAAAAGTTCAAAGATTCGATGTTTTTCCAAGTAGGGTATATGCGCAGGGTTGATATCATTCATGTCTGTCGGTATAAATTGACAAATCACGATGACACCGTGAAATTTACATTGTTTTTATTTATTTATTTACATAAAACTTTGGATACTTTTTTTTACAAATAATTATCTAAAATTCATATGATATGATTCACAATATACATAATACTGTTGAAAATTATCTCAAATTATTGCAATAGAATTATTTAAATGAACGTAAAAACATATTATTTGTTAAATTTTGATTCATTTATACATAAAACATTTATATATTTTTTGTTATTTATTATCTTTTTAAATACATTTAAATAATTTCTCTATATTCTACAATATCACATTTTTATTTTCTCTTTAAGAATTTATCTAACAATTATATAAATTTACTATTCGATAAAAATTTGATTCCTTGACGGTAGTCAAAATCTAAACGAGAGACAATATAAGGCTTATCAATATTTAGAAATATCCAAAATTTACCACCAACGGCCTTTTTATTGGTCAAATTTGAATTGATGGTGCTTTGTTGTAGCATTATTTACTTTCTTGACTACTTGTTTTGAAATTTTCCTCTAATTAATTCAGTCGTTAATTGCAGACTAATTAAATCAATTCATAATGTTGGTACATAGTGAAGTTATTTATATAGTCTTTATACCGCTTCTATTAGCTTTGTTAATTATAGTTAATGGAAAATTGCGCCGTACTCTCTAAACACACCCTCAAGGTAACAAATTAATTTATTTTTTTACATATTCTTGTTATGGATCTATATAGAAACTAAGTTTTTTCAACTACTTGTGGATTGTTATCTGTTTTTATACAATTATTTATAATTATACCGCCTGTCCCACTTAACTATGGACAGTCAATAACTCCCCTCATTTAATACAGAATAGAAAAAGGGTTCGAAGTTATTGCAGTGCGGCATCCACGGAGTATTAGGGTGGTGAATTCTCCATCTTTCTAAAATAAGTAAACTGAGAAGTAGCGGATAAATAATGTAATACTGGACATATGAACGGCTGAACTCAACATCTGATAATAAATTTTGTAAGTTGATTTTATTTTAATTGATGATTTCCCTGAAATAGGGGTTAAAAAGTGATTTGCTTTCGCACGAAAATTACGAAATGAAAAGACGAGTTTATTCCCCTTGGTGTTGCAATTGTGTCTATTGTTTACAAATAAAATAGAACTTGACCTTGTAATGTCCACGTCAGTAATAATATACTGGCTTGGCGAGTACAGTGAAGACATAGCATTGTATTTGATAAGTTAGAGTGATGGATATTTTCCCTTTGACAATTCATAAGTATTGTGCATAATTCCTGGATTATTTGATAGTTTCAGATAGTTATGTCTTCACTCAACTCTCCAACACGGTATACTTATTGCTCACGTGGACATTACAAGGTCAAGTTCTATTTCATTTCTAAACAACATAAAAATACAACACCGAGGAGAATCAACTCGTGTTTTCATTCATTTATTTCGTGATTTTCATGAAAAAAAAAATTGTATTTAACCCGTCTTTCAATAAAAGATGGAGAAATCCATTGACCACCCTAATACACCTTGGACGCCACACTACAATAACTTCGAACCCTTTTTCTATTCTTTATTAAATGAGGGGAAATATAGTCTGTCCATAGTTAGGTGTGACAGGTGATAGAGAAGAAATCGTAGCACTTTATATTATCATTTTTACTATTGTTTTATTGTTATCGATATGATCACGTAAGTTCGTACTGTTTTCTATGTAGAACATTCACGTCAGTTTGTTGGTTCGGTATTATCGGTATTGTTACACTAGTTTGATAATTTCTTCGATATCCAGTCTGTTGTTGTTGATTTTGTATTTGTTCCCTTACATCTTTGTACTGTTGATATTGGTTATATAATTGTTGTTGGACTAATTCACCATTACTGTACATTGGTTTTGTTGTTGTTGTTGTTGTGACTGTTGTCGGCGGAACAATAACTGGTCCGTATAATTTATGCCCAGGACTGTTATAATTTGTTACTGATTGTTGTTGTTCATATGGAATGTGTTTAGGTGAATTATTACTATTAATAAAAGTCTTTAATGGGCTACCATATTGATTATAGTTTGGGTATTGGCGTAATGCTGGTGTTGTTGTCGGATAATTAGTTTGATTTGTTGTATACATTGGACTGATGGCTTGATATTGTAAAGCTGAAGGATATGAGATTTGATGTGATGGGCTCTGTGTTATATAATTTGGATTATTGTAATTTATTTGACGATAGGACACTTGAGTAACACCATACGATTGATGAATCACACTTTGTGGTATCTGAAAACCAACAACCAATAATTCACGTTAGAATCGTTTAAAAAAATCGATTTCTACCTGTGATGGATAGTTGCGTTCAGATTGCGTTGTTGGTAATCGTGATAGACCATCACGATTAATGAGTTCACCTGAACGTACACCATCTATTCGTAATTTTTCATTTGTTGTTGTATTTGTCGCTATTGTTGTGGTAGTTCTCGGCCGACGTTTCGGCGTAACCGGTACAGATCTACACCCAGCACTTGCACTTTCCCAATCTTTTAATAAAGCATTCAATCGAGCCGTTTCAGCCGCTTTCTCTGTTTCACTCTCTGAATTATAGTCAGGTCCCTGCAATTAAATAAAAACAACCACAAATAAATCGTAGCGAAAATCGATTTGTGTTGTTATTTGCTTACATTTTGGATTTTCTCATCCAACATCCTGAAAAAGTCTTGTTGGCTTGTAGAAATTTCTCTAAAGAATAACAAAATTTAATCAACGAATTTTTTAATAAAATTTCAAATTACATTTGGGCTAATAAAGGACCACCGAAAGGTTTAACTTTGATTGTTTTCCTTGAATCACAGTCTTCTAAGGTTTCAGTATTTTCAGCTTCTGCTTCTATTCCGTCCTCCTCTTCCGAATCGGCTTTTTCAGGTGTAACTGGAAAATGTTCAATAAACATTTCTATATTAGAAAAGTTTTACTGTAATAAATTTCGACTAGGTTTCAACCCGGCGCATCCACCACATTTCTACCAAATCAATTCGACTTTTGTGACTTTTTTCGGTTGATTTATTGATTTATATTTATTTTTAGCAAAATTCATCAGAAACTTATTATTTGGGACAAATACTAGATTGTCTCTTACCCCCCTTCTCGCTCTAATAAAAGCTATTTTAGAAACGAGTCTATTGCGAGTAAATTGGAACGATTTGAATTTCACAGACGCGATAGAGGATTCTTCTTGAGATTTTTTCTCGCGTCGTCTGTTAGAACGACAACAATTCATTTATAAAATGTCGATTTCAATTTCGCATCTTTACAAAATTCGCTTTGCTAGTTTCGAGCTTAAAGTACAAAATAGATTTCTGTGATTGGAATATGTAATTGTTCGAGATAGATTGGTAATCCTATTAGAAACGGAAGCCTTTGTAGGTGGGTAAAAGCAACTAGAGAAAGGTAAAAAAAACTATTTTATGAAAATTTAATCGATACCAAAAGACTGAAAAATCCTGTAATTGCCGTTCGAAATAAGCGTCCGATATTACGAATGAAACGAATTTAATTTCGAGTTTATCTCTTTAGATTAAATACTGTAAATCGTGTTTTGCGTTGTTATTGAACATGTCACCGGATTGATTTGCTTGCGAAATAACGGTTATTAATCATGTTCCAATCTATCTCTTGTTGTTATCAGTATTAATAATCTTTCAGATATCGATAGAATAATTTTTCCGTATATCATCGGAATCGGTTTCAACCAAGAGCGGAAAACATGAATTTTAAACAACAAACATTCGAAATTTATGTATTTAGTTCAAAAATTCTATATATAACATTAAAAAAAAATCGAAAATTCAGCCAAACAAAAACAAAAAATCAATAAACAACCCCTGCAGGATAAAATTGAAAGTATGAATTATTGAATAGACACTCGTTGAACAAATTCAACAAGTGTGTCCCCGAAAAACTTACCAGTCTTTTTGCTACTTGTTTTGCTCTTTGATTTCCTCGGATAAATATTGATTTTACTGTGGCCACAGCCCATTGTAAAGTCAGCTAAAAGAAACTGGGTGCAAAAGATTTAGCACCCTTATTTCTTACACTGAAGAAAATGATAATCACATTTTCTCTATCGATTATTTGATGATCATCAACCAACGTCACAATCATTTAACAACAATTGACCGTGAACTTCCCATAACGATGCCATCTAAAAAGAAGAAAATAATAATGAAACGCACAAATTATCGACAATCGAAGGAAGATTTTATAAAAATAGACGCAATAAAGCACAACACAACTGTTAAATGATGTGCGAAATATTGTTAGAAAACATCAGCAAACGGAGCATCAAAATATCGATTTTTCCATCTTGATAAAAATGCGTAAACGTTAACATTAACTCCATAAAAATAAATTGTGTGTACTGATGTAAGCGCGTTAAAAATTGCACTTTTTTAGTGGTTGCGCTCGTATAAATTATTATATAAATAAGACGACAATTATAAGAATTATAATTTCAAAAAGCCCGCCTTCTTCGCGTTATCATAGTAACCATTTGTTAGTGTCGTTATATTGCGCGCGCACCTTTGCATTCCAAAATTTCACTCCTAATTTTTCAAAAAACGCGCCAAAACAAGTATAATTTTAAAAATGCCATATAGATGTTTAATTTAGACAAGATCTAATGATCTTTACGTAAATGTTTAGTACGCCCTTAGGCGCTGTACTTGCTACTAGCGTTTCTCTTAATTGCCGACCGGAAAGGGGTTGTTGAATTATTTGAATTCTCCCTTATCTTCAATAAAAACTTTAGATGAATGTAGTTAGAAAAAATCTACAGTTAAGTTAACGATTTTCGTTGGAAAATATAGAAAAAGACTGAATCAAATAGAAGCGTAAATGTGGATTCTGCTATACAATATAGCAACCCGTTTTCTAGGTCAATTGTGTTCGATTTGGTCAACCGCATTATTTGTTGATCTTCCATCCCCTTGTAATTGCTAATTTTCTACCCATTGAAATTAACCAGTGCGTATTCAAATAGTCTAATTTTAAAATAAACACCTGTACACGTGTAAGCGTATAGTAGTAATTATTCATATCATAAAGATTATTGCTCATCATTGTTAGATGTACGACAAAGACGAGATATTCATCGTTTGATACTCATTTTGTAACACCCAACCCCGTCGTTACAATTTAATTTTGAATTATTTATGACGATGGGGCGCTGTCGAGAGAATTTCCACAAGGCAAATACTGAAATTTCCATTCAGATTAATTATTATCAATTCATCTGAATCGAATAAACGGCGATTTTTTATAATATCAATGAAAATTTATACTCCGGTCACACACACAAGATACCATAATGTCATTCAATGATTAATTGGCAATTTTAATACTAATTACTGTCGCATTAGATAGTCTATCTACGTGTAATACGCAAAATTGAAATTGGTATACGATAAGATCACCAGTTTTGTATAATTAGTTTAATTAATTCTAACGGAACTAATCAGTAATGTGGAATTCCATTTACGGAAACCATCATAATATGGCTTAAATTATCAATCAATAAAATCAATATGGCTCATATGTAACATAATCCGGATCGTGACAGAGTGGTTGGATTTTTGTCGGTGTTTTCATTTCGGATTGTTTACTCTTCAAAAAGTCATCTAAACGACGATATCCCACATCTTTTCCTTTTACTGGAAATCTAGTAGCGTACATGAAATATAAAACGCTATAAATTTGATATTGTAGTACTACTATTATGGATTAAACGGTAAAACTGCACGTCTAGTTGCCCCTTTAGTTCACTGTAAAGCTGTGCTTATGGGTAAGATTTGTTTTCTTTGATAGCGCATCTGGATCACCTTTAGCTTGATACCTAATCCAGATTTACACAACGAAGGTAAGTCTACAGTGATTAAAGCGGTGCCTACACGTCAAGACTTGTTTCCGGTGTACGTAAAACGTACATCAGTAATTAGAAAATTATTAAATTGGTTCGGTAGTTTTGAAGTTTATTACCAGTCTTCCTTCTAGGCACATTTTCAATCTTATTATAGTTAATTTAATTGTACGCGTTCGACGAAGTGGTGGGTTTTGTTAAATTGGAAACTTCCTCGTCTACAAGATGGGGAAAGGATGTGGAAAATGTTTTAATTTCTATTTAAACAAGAATAAAATCAATATTTTAACGTAATTAATGTCTTATTTATAAGTGAAATGCAAACAAACAACAAGTTCAAATTAATCATTAAATAAATGGGAACAATAGCTCGGTTTTCTATCTGCTTGTCTGTATTGTTTGCGTATAAAGTTGAAGAAGAATGGGAAATTTCGGTAGTATTTCCTTAATGTTGTTGTAACGTGCAATGTTACTCAACTTGTGGTTGTATTTATTTTTCTTTTATAATATTTTTAACGTTTCATTATTAAAATATACATCGATAATTTATAATGTTGTCAAATTTGTTTATTTTCTATAATTCCAAAAATAATCACCCAACTACCAGGAAAAACTGTGTTTTTTTGTAGAAAAATAATTCGATTTCATCTGAGAATTCGGGGGGAGACTTACCTTGGTCGTGGTGGGAAACACTTGAATTTTCACCACAAGATCACTTCTGCTTTACCTGAGAACGTTGTTTTTTTTTGATAAAAATCCAAAAATATTCTGATGAAACACTAGTAAACAAATTGTTGAATTTATTTTTGATTTTTTCTTCTTTAAATATTACGATTTCTTATTTTGGCACAGTTACAAAATCTCTAACAATTAGTCAAAACTGCTCGTTTTTCCTCCCATGTCCCCCAAACACACATCTATATGCAAGTTGTTTTTTATTTTGTCAACTATAATAGGGGTGCAATAGTCCGAGGGCGATACACTCTATCACACAATCATCATACAGTCGACGCGTCTCGACGCCGGTCCTCAACTGGACGTGCGTACTATCAACGATTCCCCATTCGGTAACAATCGGAAACAGATCGACCCTTAGCTGCGTCCGGGGAGGATGATCATCAACATCATCGCCATCATACCATCCCCTATTGAACGACGGGAAAAAGCCATCCCCTTTAATAATAATATCTATACAATACCATGAAGAGAAAAATTACAATGGGGACGCAGGAGGTGGTATATATGTGACGCGGTTAGTTAGAATCTACCCCTAATATTGGCGACAATGGTGCGTCGTTATCGGACAGGTGTTCCAAACTTGGCTCTGTTGTTTAAAGATCGATTATAAAGTTGGGGAATTTGAAGAAGTTTAGGGGGCGATCCAATAAAAGTTTTAATGAATGTAGGAAGTCTGTACAGTTCGGGGCGCAAAAGGATTCAACTTCTTAAAAAATATTTTAAAATTCTCCCCATTATCTCTACAATATTATACTTTAGTAATAAATCATCCTTATCGTGATTTATGAATTAGCAGCCTTATTATCGATGTTTGATTGTTCTTGTTTATTATCGACCAATGATATTTTATTTATTCCTCTCATTGCCACCCCTATTTTTCTCTCAATATTTACGCCGTCAGACCACAGTCAAATTCCCATCAGATAAAAATGAAGATTCCTGTAAAAATTGGCAAAAACGCACAAGAAGCGTACAGACCGTCGAAACAATGTTTAGATCTAGTAGGGGAGGTTTCCCGTAAATTATTGTCCGAAGATTTCCAATGGGATCAGAATGAAGTCGATGATTTGGTAACGTATTGTGTCAAAGCAATTTGTCAAAATTTCGAAAAACATCCAATATTTTACGAGTTGCCCTTACAAGACCAAGAGTATTTATTAGAAATATTGGATACGGATTTACCCCTGGAACTTACCATCCCTCTAATCAATGTAAGTATTACAATTTTAATGAAATCATTTGTCAAATAACAAAAACAAATTAGGATGAAGTCTATTGGGAGAAACGTTATTTTGTCCATTTCGGCTACTTCACTACGCCAAAAACTGAAGATTTCACATGGAAAACTCAATTTTTGACAAGACATATCGAGGATTTATTGGAAAAAGCCCAACCCGAATTTCAAGATGAAGTTGAAATTCTAGAAATCACAAAACTGTGCTCGCCATTTATTAAACGTCTAATTTTGACACAATTAAAAGTGTGGAAGCCTCGTTTGTCTGATGATGAAATTCCAGAAGTTTTACCTGTTGATCATATTGATTTCGTTATAGCCTTCCAACATTTACAAAACTTGGAAGAAATTAGCATCATTTTCGGTATAATTCAACTTTTAAAGTGGTCAATTGCTTGAAACTCCTATTAGTTAGCAAGCGATTTGAAAAATATTTCAAGGATTTATTAGGAGGATGTCTAGAGATCATTTTAGCAAAATTAGAATCTCGTAGCTCATTTGGAAGTTGGTCAAAAACCGCTCGTTTCCGACAATGTCACAATTTATAAAACTGATTTTTTTTCTTCATTTTATCCTGAAACAGATGCGAATGTTCCCAGTTTCCCTAGAATGCAATGGCGAGTAAAAAATCACTATTGGGAGGGTCTACGAGTCATTCTTAGTCATTTTGCGTGCTTTACTAGTTTTTGCAAATGGTGACATTGTCCAAAACGATTTTTTTGGCCAACTTCTAAATAAACTACGGGGTTCTAATTTTGATAAAAGGGTATCCAGGGCGTCATACAAATCCTTGAAATAATTTTCGAATCAGTCGCTAACTAGTTGGAGTTTCACAAGAATTGACCACCTTTAAAAAACACCCTGTATATCCCCAAAATACAATTTAAAATAATTTGTTTATTAAGGTGAGAGAAACGTTGATGAATCGTTCAGTGCAAACATGTTTGAATTATCACCGAATGATTGTTCAACTTTGATTAATTCCGTCA
Organism: Mylabris variabilis; assembly: GCA_037464815.1. Taxonomy (NCBI): domain Eukaryota; kingdom Metazoa; phylum Arthropoda; class Insecta; order Coleoptera; family Meloidae; genus Mylabris; species Mylabris variabilis. The sequence goes on from JAZBGW010001291.1 coordinate 10,358, forward strand.
ATACTTTAGAATTTTTGACAATTCTAAGAATCCATCGCAGTCAATTAGAAGACGATCATATGCAGAAATTATGTCAAGCTTTAATTTTCAATGAAACCCTAATCGAATTGGAACTATCGAATTGTTCAATCAGTGACACTGCAACTTTTTGTATAGCAAAACTTTTAATGACCCATCCGAAATTAGAAATCTTAAATTTATCGTTTAATCGGATTAAATCGAACGGCGCTGCAGCCATCAGTTATGCTCTATTACAACCAGAATGTTCTCCATTACGTGAATTAAATGTCCAATTCAACCCATTAGGAGAACAAGGGTGTATTGCAATTTTAACAATACTCGTTCACCGAGAACAATTAGAAACTGTCTCAATAGCCGGTTGTCAGATTAAAGGCGATGCTGCTTTACGAATTGCGCAAATGATCTCATTAAATACGACAATGAAACGTTTTGATATCAGTAATAATATAATCGGTGAAGATATTGGAAAGGTAATGGTACATTAAGGGGATTCCGGAGACATTTGTCGATTCGGCGTGCGAAAACAGTCAATTTTCAAACAGCGATTACTCGCTTGTTTTTTAAGATAAAGTTGAAAAATGACGTGCGTTGGATAGAGCACTTAAAGGTGCATGTTCCAAATCCTTTTATTTTGAAAAAATGTGATAAAATTCTGAATGGCAAAGAAAACTCTTGGACCCTGTTTTTTTTCACACATTTTCCTTTATAACTGGCTAACACTTAGCCAATATTATTGATTTTCAGTATTTAGCAACTGATTTAGATAGCAAATTGAAAGAGCTTTCCAAAGATTTAAGAAATTTCCCGATATGTTTATTAATTTTCCGATAACCTTGAAAGGCTCTATCCAACACACGTCAATTTTTGAAAACAAGCGGGTAATCGCTGTTTGAAAATTGACTGTTTTCGCACGCCGAATCGACAAATGTCTCCGACTTCCCCTTAAGGAAATTTTGAAATCTAACTGGAGGTAGATATTTTAGGTTTTGATCCAATATTTGGAGAATAATCCAGTATTACAATGGTTGGATGTGCGAGAAACTGAAATCGATAAAGAGCAGGAGTTTATTATTGAAGAATTATTAAAACGTAACCGGCCAGATTTGAAAACTCTGTATTTTGAAGGCATATAAATTCATTTAGAAAAAAATTTGCAATATATATATATATATATATATATAAAAAACGTTAGAAAATTACAACCCACAATTGAGGTCTTGATACTATGCACAATATCAAAAATAATTACACAACTAATCGATCACAAATATCATAAATATATGTATAATGTATATAAAAAAAAATCGAATAAAATTGAGCAAATATGTCCAATATTTGGCATTACTTTTGTGCGAAAATTAAATAACATCCAACTTGTAAATATTTCCATCAACGTCAACAACAATAAAATGCAGAAAATCTCTCGATGCCGATACAAATCGCAATAATTTCCCATGTAAATTCAATGCTGATAGCAAGTAAGGTGTTGAATCACTCGTTCTCTTATAACACCATGTACCGAACGTGTTGTAACTTGAAGTTGGTGTAGAATTTCGACTAAAATCACCCATAAAAAAAATTACTACACCCCCAATAAAAAAAACATCAATATTACCTTTGATTATTTTGGAAACTTTTCAAATTCCAGAACGCTATCTGATCACTCAAACTAACAAGGATCGGCTCCAATGTTGGCGCAAACATTAATGATTGTATTGGTTGTTTGTGCAACCACAAATAAGTGATTTCCAAATTGTCAATATTTAAAAGCTAGAAATAAAAACAAATTTTAATCTAACAACTAACTAATTAATTCAATAATTACCAAAATACTGCCATCCTTCGAACCGATAGCTAACAATTTACCATTCGGAGAGATCTTTGAAACTGTCGGTGCGAAATTTAATGATAATTTAAAACGCTTATCAAGTATTTGATTGTCTTGATTATAATTAAATATTTTTAAAACATGTTTTTCATTTTTCTTAAACGTAATCACAAATATATCCTGATTGAAATCGACAGTCATTATAGTCCACTTTTCATTACCGTTTAATAAAACTTTGGAATTCTTTAATGATTTTATATTACCACAATTATCAATTACAATTAATTCTAAATTTATGTAGAAATAATCGAAAATACCATTAATAAAATTGTATTCTTTACGTTCATTTTCCCATAAAATTATTGTTTTTGCTGTTGAAATTACCAATAAACCAAATTTATCATCATTACTTGTAAACGAATAATTATTATCAATATCATTATCGTTATCAAAACAATGGATTCTCCTAATTTCATCATTACATTTTAATATTATTTTCAACGTTTTCTTTTTATATTTAAATTCGTATAAATTACCATTTTTACAACCGAAAAATATATAATTACCACATAATGAAAATGCACTTGTTACAATCTCAATATTCTCGGTAGAATTTAAATTTTTAACATCTAATAAATCATATTCTGATAATAGCACATTTCCTTTAAATAAATTAATTTTGTTGAAACGATTCAATATTGGATAAATTGGTAGTTCTTCACGCCAATAACACGTAAATTGTGTTGGATTCTTAACAACAGGACGATCTTCTTGTTGTAATTGTAAACGTTTCTTTTCTAATTTTAAACCATTACAACCAAGTATCAAGATTTCATTTTGTAAAATACGTAAATTTAAAATTGAAAGCCTACAACAATTAGAATTAGTGCCACTATTCAAATTCATTTGTTTTGTTTTATTCATTTTAATAGGTCAGAAATTGACACCATCATTATGGTTGTTATAGCAACCAAATAAAGTTTTATTTTTATTGGTCGTAATTATGGTAGTTATAGTAACAAAACAAATGACGTTTAAATTCTTTTGTATACATTAATTAATTGATAATTACCTGAAATCGTTGCGAATATTGAAAGATTCATTTGTTTTCAAATTATAAATATAGATAAAACTATTTGTAGCCAATATTAAATAATTATCATCCTGTGTGATTTTAGCACAAACAATTTTTCGATCATCATCAATTTCTGTATGATTTAAAAAATTTATTGTTAATTTCCTACGATTTTCATACCATATATTAAAATATCGATCATGTACAGCAATTAATTGATTATTTGTTGTAAATTTTAATAAATAATTAATTTTTATATCATCAGCAAATTGTTTCGAATAAATCAAATGATTTAAACCGATTTTATAAAAATGAATATTTTTACCAAGGGCCGCAATAATCTCTAGATTATTATTTGAAAATTTTACATCCGTTATTGATATACCAGTAACCGGTGTTTGCATTAATTTATGTTTTGTATTTATATCCCATAAAATGATTGAACCACGTTTTGAGCCAGTTATTAATATTTCATATTTCTCATTAATATATTTATAATTACTATTGTTTTTATCAATAATATTCGGAAAGGATGCTGTTATAATTTTATCATCTTTTTGTTCCATTTCTATTGTAATATCTAATTCACGTCCTGTATGTGGATTCAACCATAAATCTTGTTTATTACTTGGTGAATCAATATCATTAATATTATAACGCCATAATTTCAATTTACCATCATCTGATATTGATAAGAAACGTTTCTTATCAGGACTGAATTGTATATTGATGATTTTCGATGAATGACCATTGAATTTTTTATAGAAATGACCATACTATTAACAAATTATTATTTTATCTTCTATTGAATTTATAGCTATTTATGTATATAACAAGTGCGTTAGGAGACAAAAAGACGCGAGAGAAAACGTTCTAAAATAATTTTCTCGAGCGCGTCTTATTTGTCCCTTAACGCAAGAGTTGTATACAAGATTTTATCCAACACCGAACAAAAAAACATTTTAAATATTTCTAAATGTTTAAATAATTTTGCAATTATCAATAAATTTGTTTGATTAAACTTCAAGTTAAGTTGGCTATGAAAGTTATATACGTGAAAATAACATTCAACAAATAATATGTTATGGATATAAACACACTAGTGTGTTATAAGGTATTTTATTGCTTTAAAATCGACGTAGTTATGGCCTCATAATACAACGGTGTTGGATAAATAAATATTACTTACTATTAAATTCACAACACGTATATCACCATGGTTTGTACCAATGATAACAATATCTGTTGAATCTGTACAACAGATCGCTGTAACTTCTTGATCTAATTTGATCGATGGTGATTGTTCAGTTTCGCCACAATAAAGCCTAAAATGATCAAATTTTAACTGTACATGCTTCAATATTTAAACTATTGCAATTTTTAAATATAGAAACTTACAATACTTCAAAATAGAGAGCTTCTGGATTGTTTTTTGCAATTTCAGCACCAGTCTCAAAAACACTATCAATTCTTTTATTATATAAAGCATATTGTACTATATTGGCATCGGGGAATTGATGTAAATATAAACTATAGTTTGTTAGGAACTTTTTATAATCGTCAGCTTTGCGTTCCAATAAAGGATCCTAAAAGTAATGAGATTTCTTTAATTTTTTAAAAATAAATGTTCTAAAACTTACACCCTTCGTTATGTAGTCTTTATAAACTTCAAAATCCCGTAATAAATCTATACTACCAACAGATTTTAATTTTTTCTCCAAAAAATTGAGATCAAAATAAATACTAAATCTATCATATAATTCAGCATGTTTCAAATGATAACCAAAATAGCCTAATATATAATTTGCTGAATTTTTAAATTTAACATCATTCGATTTTGTATCATAAATATTAATTAATTTCCTATGTAATTCGATGATACGTTGATTATCTTTATTATTCATTAAATAACAATAAACTAAACCATGTATACTATAAACAAACGATTGTAAATCATTATGATAGAATGATACAATCAATGATTTATTTGCTAATGATAACATGATTTGCCTTAATGTATATGGTGAAATTTCCCACAATTCTGTTAATATATCCGGTTTTATATTAACATGCTTTGGAAAGATTGCTAAATCGTGAAAATAGGTTCGATAAATTGCCGATAATTTCTCCTCGTTTCGACGTATCATAAATACAACTTCATCTTTATACGATTGTAATCTAGAATAATAATAATTAAACAACAATAAAATGGTAATTATAAATATATTACAACGGTAATTCTGCTTTAATTGATCTCCAAATTTCACGATTATCAGATAAAGCCTCCTCTTTACTATCATGTAGAAATGATCCAATCATATTGATCAACATCGGGAAACCTTCACATAAATTATGGATTTCATTAGCTTCCGGTGGTAGAACATCAGTATTTAGAGATTTTTTGAGTAATTCTAATGATTCACTTTCAGAAAAACCTTGTACAATCTAATGAAAATTATCAGTAAATTTAAATTGAAATATCAACTAAAAAAAAATGACAAACTTGATGGAATTTAACAGAATCCGATGGTGATACCAATTCTTTATCTTGTGTTATAACAATCATTCGACAACAATGGAATGCTTCAATAATTTTCCTACATTTAACATCATCTAAAATAAGTATAGCTTTTCGTAGATTTGGATCAAAGAATAATAATTGTAATGCACGTTTCCAACTATTGAGATCAGACGGTTGTTGATAGATCGATACAGGAACTCTTGTTGATAAACTGGCAGCATTTGAATACAACCTAAATCAATTATAGTTTAATTACAATCAAATTTAAAATTCATTTCATTCTTATTACTCAGACATTGCTTGAATAATACTCTCATCATCTTCATGTTGACTTAAATTCAACCAAAAAATTGCACGATTCGATAGATCAACAAATAATGGATCTTGTATGATTTGATTAATTAAACATGATTTACCAATACCAGTCATACCATAAATGACCAAAATCTCACGTAATTCCGGTCTGAGATCATGGATTTTCTTCTTAATTACGATCTCCTACAATTTAAAATAATCATTATAAACTATATACCAGGTGAGTCACC
>JAZBGW010001293.1:1753-13765 GCA_037464815.1 Mylabris variabilis
CAGTTTTACAGAGTCTTATACGAATCGCTCCTATTGTTAGGATTTCTTTAAGATAAACAACAGATTTCTTGTAGGCAGTTAATTTTACCCCGAAATCGTTAATTTATAGCTCGGAAAAAGACCTGTTGTTGTATTATGTAAAAAAGTCGATCTCATACAAGCCTCTCGAATTCTATCTGTTTGATCTGTTAATTATACTAACGGAACAACAACTGTTGTGTTGTTGTTCTATTAACAATCTTGAAAATCCACCCCTTTTCAAAACATTACACAAAAAAATAATACAAAAAAATCAGAAAACAGGAATAAGGAAGAGGGGATGATTAGATAAAAAATACGCTGTTGTTTAATTATTAAATTTATTAATTTGCGATTCTGTTTTCAAATATTTTTAATTCGTTATTTTGTACAAAATAAACGACTACCAATTTGTTTTATTACTGTTGCTACATGCAAATACATCAAATGAAATAAATTGTTTTTTTTGTATATAATTAATTTAATTTAATTAAATTTGATTTACTTTGATTAATTAAAAGAATGTTAATTTAATACATGATTAGCATATTTATGAAATGTTTGGTGTGAATTAACATCAATATTTGTTTAATCAAAATCCTGCAATTGGGGGCGGTAGTGGTGGTTGTAAATAGATAATGTGATAGTGGTGGTAAATTCTTGTGTGTGCAGTTTACATTTAAATACCCTTAAATACTTATACATACACACATTAGAATTAAATCAGATTTTGGTCTGTTTTGATTTGTTCAACTTGACCAAGTGATGGTGGTACTCTAGACAAAAATCATCAGTTTTTTGACGTTGATATGTGTAGATGAATGCACAATAGATCGGCAATAAGTAAGGGCTGATCAAAGGATTAATTAGCGTCGCTGCAACTTACGAATAGACACGATAAAGGAGCGCACAAGACTGATCAATGTAGTCAAGTTGATTAATTCAAAATAGATCGATTATATTCGATTTAAATTGATTTTTTTCCTGTATTTTTAATCTGAAAACAGTCATTATAAATATTTATAAACATTTAAAAATAAATACGATTTTGTTGAGCTTATTGATATGATGTAAAATTTATGCCAGGAGTTTACACGAGTTTTCAACAACATCAATTCTTACAATTAGTTAATTTTTCAATAGAGAAGTTAGACGAGTATTAATAAAAATTCGGTGCACAGCCACACTTTTTCCACATTTAAATACAAAACAAAAAAAATGGGAGGGTTGTGATTTATTATTTTTATTATTGTTGTTGTTGTTCATTATTTTACGTCAAACAATTAAACAACATGATTGATACATTTATTGATAAAACAATAATTAATCGATGTATTATTGAAACATTGTTCGTAGAACTAATGCCACCCATTAATTCCGGTGTTAAATGTTTCGAATCTTTGAGTTTCGTCGTTGATAACAAGATTGTTTCACTTGATTGTTGTTGTGTTCCATCATTATTTTCATCATCATTTTGTTGACAAATCAATTCATTGATGGGTATTTCGAAAAAATGCCTCAATCGTGGATCTTTCAATGAAGTTGTCGGTGTCATCTGATTTAATAGACTACCATCTTGTTGTGGATCGTAAATATAATAATCATCCTCATTATTATTATTATTATTATTATCATTGTTATTGTTATTGATATTTCCATCAATATCATATACTGTATCATCGTCATCATATCGATAATTATCAGAAAATGGTGGTAAAGTTGATATTGGAGGCGTATCTGATGTTGATAAGGGTAGATCAACGTAGCAGACCATCTCCTCTAATGTGTTACGTATGATTTGATTCTTTGTTTCGTTATGTAATTGATGGAGCCAGATTAAACGACAATCACATTGAAAACGATTTCCTGAAATCCAAAGAAAAAAACAACAGATAATCTAATTAATTTATATAATACAACATTTATTTTATTTAACAAGGACTATGACTTGAAATAGCTCAATGGTGCCGTCGTTGTATCGCACTCAAAAGTACGGGGTTCAGTCTTCATGCGGAGAATTTTCCCTTTATTTGTCGAAACAACTTTTTTATTTTGCTTTATAAATTAAAGAAAGCAAAAATTTATTGTTTTTTATTTCTTTAAGGTATTTTTTTATTATTTTTAATGTAATAATAATAATCTTTCCTCCCTCTTTACAGAATTCGTACAGATTTAATAAAAAATTTGAGAAATTCGTACGATTGTTTCAAAAAATTTTCACTCTTATTTTAAAACCTTCACGCTATTCTATAAGAATTTAAGACAAAATTTTGACAAATTCAACATTTTCAGTCTAAATTTTCAATCAATTCCGCCTTGATGCTCACTTTTTCAAGTTTCAGCACCTGTAAATGCCATCCAATAATTGAATGCTTCCAATTTTTTTTACAAAGAGAAATAATTCTCGGAAAGGAAAATGCATTTTTAGATCTCAGCACGTTTCAATTCGATGAATTTATCAAAAGGAGCCAATCATCATAAGACACCCTTCACCCTCTAACGCCGCTATCCTTACTTTCGTTTATAAAAGTACTTACTTGAATAAAGAGGGGAGATTTTCAAAATGTGTTTGTAAATATTGCCAAAATTGACGATAATAAATAATGTCGTCATCTGTTGTTTAGTGTGAATCTACGTTTCTACTATGGAGACACGTATTTCTCTCTCTCTAACCCTTATTCCTGAATCGTTCTTATGTTTTGTTTTATGAAAAATTGAGATTTTATCCAAATTGATGAAGAAATTCATAATAAAAGCTGCTTTCTTTCTGAAATGTGTGTATGTGTGTATTGGGGATGATTCTTCTTTTTAGACATTTACCAGTATGATTTTACTACCCTCTTCTAGCTGGTAGAAAAGAGGGGCGATATAAATAATGTATGGAAATTTAATAAAGGAGCTCATTATTGTGATATCAAAACGCGATCAATAATGATAGGAATTTGTGTATTATCTACATACGATTTTAATTCTCTTCTTTATTTTTTCTTTTGAGTATTCCGTATGATTGTTAAGAACATTTGTACACCATTTATACGCTTGAAAATGTGTTCTTTATTGTTTCAAAACAGATAGTAATGATGGCTTATTGTTCGTTTCCAGTATGGGTGTTACAAACTGTTGATACCAGTGTTAATTGATCGTATTTGAAAGGGGGATGGCAGCTATATAATTTCACCCCCCTTGTTCCACCCTAATACCTCCGATGTATAATGTAGATTTTGATAAATGATTTCAAGTTTCCTGTTCTATACATGTAATAGTTTGGTTTGATCTTTATTAAGTAGTTTATTGTTTGTTTTGATTCATGCCTGTCTGTTTCTATGTACTTTATCTAAAATGTTCAAATTTAGATGAATTTATGGCATTTATATGACATGTCAATCGAACAATTGATTGATTGTATTCTATACGAGATTACACTAATGATATTGTGTCAGAATACCACCATAGATCTAGTGCATCTATGGATAGCGCTTTATCACGAAATAGTGAAGCAACCATGGATAGGCAACCAAAATTTCTACCATTACAGATTTATTATTATTACTGCATAGCGGGACGGGAATGTATTTTAGATTGTTGCCCGATAATCGACAGCGCCCGCCATAGACATACGTCACTCTCGATTTTTAATATAAACGTAATTTATATGTTTGTATCTCACCAAGTACTTGAATCCACCTACCTGCTGCGTTAATGCTTAAGTGGGGGACAAAAATTGACTATAGTAGACCGTCTGTTTATTGTTTGTTACGTCGCTCACTCAGTTCATCAACTACGTTAAATGATTGTTACACTCGCAACAAATAGACTAATAAAATATAGTTCAGAGCAGTGACGTCATAGCACGGAAATGCGTGCAAATCCAGCTGTTAAATTATTACTGATGAGCATTAATTTCAAAAACACATACAGTGAAACGGTAATCACTATTTTGATATGGGTTCTATAGGCGAAACGAGGGAAAGCGCTATCCATATGTATACTAGATCTATGACCTAAATATGTTTTGCAAAATTCATCAACTTTTCAAAAGTACTTACTGAAAATTTCTAGCGATGCTATTGTTGTTTCAAGTTTTCCTCTTTGTTGTGTTTTTTCCTCAATTAGAGAAAAACTCAAAACAACATCTGGTGTGGAAGTTGTCGTCATCATTTTAAAAGTTTCATCAAAGAAATTCCACCACCATTCAACACTTTTATATATTATGTATGTGTGTGTGTCTGTATTTATTTCAAAATTGATTTGATTTCTACCTCTACGATCGAAGAATTCGATTATGGTATACACCAACGTTCATTTAATCTATCAAACTTAATTCCTTTGTGTTGTATTGCTCTTATATAAATCAGACTTCAATGATTTCTCTCTACCGTTAAAATAGTTCAACGATATGTGGAAATTATGTTAAAGTCAAATCCGTAAAAATCTACTAGCTTCAAGCAAATTCTGAAATTTTCTCACACTCATAACATTTCTTATCAGCAATATACGTTTTTGTACAGGATAAATATTGAGATCAATTCTCACTATATTTGTTGGAAATCTCTCTTTCTCTGTCTGTATCTCTCTCAAATTGTAAATACCGCGGCCGCCATTTAAACATTAACGGTATCTAGTGCTTGTCCTATCGGTTAATAACAGAATTGGTCCAAAAATTACTTAAAAATGTCTTCTTTCAAAGACTTGATAAGAGAAAATTTGAATGAAAGCATGTAGATTTTCTATTTTTTGAATCGTATATCTACAGGTCACAAAAAACACTGTAAACGTTGAATATCAAAGATTTCGTAAATATCAATGAAATATATAAATATACCCTAAAAACTACCCTTTAAAATGATTTAAAATATTACAACATTACAATTATACTTTAATAAAAATCAACAAATTTAAGTGGCGGACGCTGTATTTTACCATATTTTTTATATGCTCATACTATATGACTATATGACTACGAGAGCTTATTGGTAGTGATTTACGTTAATGATTCGTGTCCATCATCATGTAATTATTCGCACTGGAACAGGAAACAATACAAAATAAAACAAGGAAAAAAAATTACCGAACAAACGAAGGTTCCCAGGATATGTTGATGGTAGTAGCGGCGATGGGGGTGGTGGTGTAAATGTAAAATACGTGTTTAGTCTGACGGGTGAAGTATTGCTTGTATGTAATTAAATTCTTCGATATGTATCTGTTAGATTATCCCTGTTTTTTTTTAATTTGATGTATGATCATTTATCGTACGTATCTAAATCTGTATTAATGCTTTTTTATCATTATTAAGATAAATGTGTCTTTTTATTTTATACAATCATTGGAATTTTTATAAATTATTTGCATAAAATTCATTGAAGGGTAATTTTATTATTAAGATCATAGGGTAGTTGGATAATTTAGACACGCACACAACACCATTAACATAATTCATATTTATTATTTTATTTTTTTAAAAAAATAAATGCTCTAAAATTATTTGTATAGCGTGCCCATTTTCTACACACGATTATAACGTGTTCCTTTAAAGACTAGTATTTAGTCATTGGGGGTGGTTGTGTTTTAATCAATCTATATACATACATTTTTTTGTTTCAGTCTACGAATATTTTAATATAAGGGTAGTTTAGAGTTACATCTCTTTAAAATCAATATAATTTGTAGTTTGTAACAATAAGTTGCAGCCCCCTACTACTATTTGCTTGGCAACCTTTGAATGGCCGGTAGATTTAATTAAAAATAGGGATGAAACATTCGCTTATATATTTTATGACAATTGTTAAAAATCTTTATTATTTTGTTGATTAACAAACTGGAGAATATTGAACCGTTTTTGAACAATTCGTAAAAAGCACTGATTCTAAAACGCAACCCCTTATTTTCCAATTTAAATTCGAGTGCGATTTTCAAAATTATCAACTTACAGTTTACTTGAGTTGAACATTGAAAGATAAAGAAAAGACAAAATTATCATTTTCATACAACTTAATAATGATAACAATAATATTTCGTATGGGGAAACTTTCTAAGCTTTAGAAACTTTTAATAGAGAATTTCCCAACAACTATATGTTAATATAAAGATAGTTTAACAGTGTTTTTGAGTCATTTAAAGTTATAATGGAAATTTATTTAGAAAATACGAATTTTTCCCCAATAACACCACAACAACCACCACTGCTGCCAGTTTTGGCGGCGGCGGCGGCGGATGATCAGGTGGAGTCGTAGACGATTATTTCCGACAGTGAACGCCTCCCATTTCGTAATTTGCCAATTGCAATTTTGCGGCTCGTCAACGACACAATAATTAACGAAACTCTAGGGTTGGTGCTGGTATGATAGAGATGGGATGAAGAAGAAAAAAAAATAACCGAAGACTTAAAGGCACAAGTACCACGCCCATTTACACACAAAATTTTATTAGATTTTGTTGTCCCCCCAATTGCCCCCGTTGCCTCTTCCTTATCTACCTCAACCACCCCTACTTGACTAAATAATAATTTCACGCAACAGAAATTTGATAATTGAATTTGATTAAATCTTCAGGGTTTATAATTATTATTATTATTACTACTATTACAACTATGTAACTAACTATTATTGACATAACGTGTTTCTAGTTATAGTTGCCAATCATGTATATCTGAATATAATTGCAAAATTTAATGGTAGATCAATTTATTTACCAGGTAATCTACCGTTTTGCTATTTATTAAAAGACTCAACACTAAAGTAAAATATTTTATATATATTTAAAATACAAGTCACAAAACGAGCCAGTTTTTACGGTCTATGCTGACCGTTAAAAATAAAAATCAGTTCTTTACACAAAATTGTCTTATTTTACTCTCTATAAATTGTAATTCTAAAAATACTCCAATTGTTGACTAGTTTAAAAATTCTCTACAATATTGTTTTAATAGATGACAAATATAAAACTAAGAGACTATCATTGTCATTTGGATTATAACAACAGTCGCATAAGTTACTGCGCACGTATCTTACATTTTATTACTAAAGCAAGGCGTGGGAGAACGCTCTTAAATTTCACGCGATTGTTGCACGCCAACTGCACGATAAAAACTTGTGTCTCTGTTCAAATACTGGTAATTTGATAATGCCGTCTCTGCTCTATATTTCCTATCGGTAGATATTTTAGAGTGGGAGACTTTAACGCTTAACAAATAGATGGCAGCATCTCCCGAGCAAATTTTTCGATTATAAATCTCCTAGAAGGCTGAAATCTTTGTGTTATTATTTTATTATTCACTCGGCGCTTTGATCGTAGTATAAGACGGTGACTCTCTGTAGGGGATGATTTCCTGAACTCAACTTATTACACTCATATGATGGTGATTGTAACTTTCAGTTCAAATTAAAATTAGGTAACGATCATTGTGGATAGAGATTGTCTTTGAAAATTACAGAATACGATTGTAATTCTTTAAGAAAGATGACGGTGTAATGAATCAAAGAAACATAGTATCGAAGGGGAAAAGCTTTAGAAATGAATGGTGCTCTTGATGATGGTGGTGGTGGTGGTGGTGGTGTTATAGTAATTGACTAGAATATCGTGTTTTTGTTAAAATCTGGCAAGAGATGGATGGATATAAAACATTAAACCAACTTATATACCACAAACTTCAGACATTAAGACATATTACATCTCAAAAAGGGGGTGGAAGGATAAAGTATCGTGACAGTAGGATTTCAAAACTGATGATTCTTTTTCCCTCCCTCTCACCCTCCATCTATCTCTTTCTTGCCTATTTCACTGTGAATTATTTTTGATAAAACTATCGCCTCAAGGGTATACAAATAATAAAATAAAAAAAAATAACAAATAGTGGTGTCTATGTAAGGGTATTCTCCATTTACAGGTAGATAGGGTTGATTTTATAGCTGTTTTGTTTGTATATCTATACAGGGTGATTCAAGAGGATGTATAAGAATTTCTAGTTAATGGAAGTTGATGAAATTTGCTATATGGCCGTTGTGTCCCCTGAACTTTTTCTAAGAATTTTTGTTATTCTAGCTACCCCCTTTATATGGGGTAGTGTACACTACTCTCTTATTTTAAGTAGTATGGTATACTTTTATTGCATTTTTGAATTTTTTGATGAAATCGAAGGGGACTTTGATAACATGACCCATGATCTAACGCTGATAGTTTTTCAAATATTTCAGCTTTCAGTGCAGTTTTAAAATCTGCAGTGTTTGATTGAAAAATTCATATTTTTGAAACCGTGGCATTTAAAACTGGGAATTTCATTAGCAAAAATGATGTAATTTTTACCAATTTAAACAGAATTTAATTATATTTCAGCGTTTAGCTGAAATAAAATTTTCTTTCAGGCAATTTTCAAACTTAAATATTTTGCTTATTTTAAACGGAACACCATATTTTTCTTTATACAGTTGGACAGAGAAAAAAATCTCTATAACTATCTTTGATAATTTTTCAGTTATATAAAATTTTCAATTTCGTCCAATTACCTTCCTTGAAAGAAAACGGAATACGTCTAGTCGTCTATGCCAGACTAACTGAGTTATAATGGAATGCATGGAAAGTTTAGAAAAATTACAAAATATCACAAATGACGTTAATAGTGAATCTTCTGCATGATTTTTTTACAACTTTAGCTCATTCGCAAAAAGCAAATGCAATAAATATTGATTTAATTAATTATTAGTTTTTTTACATTTTTTTTTCATTGAGATAGTCTAAAATTAATAAATTGTTTTCACGTTAATTGTAACAATTGAATTGAAAGTTGTTTGCTAAGCCTTCTTTGTTTTACATATATTCTTTCACGGGAGAAAATTAGAGAAAATTGAAAATTTTGAATAACTGAAAAATTATCAAAGATAGGTATAAAGAATGCTAACAGTTCGATGCACAATTTTTTTCTCTATCTAATCATATAAAGAAATATATGGTGTTTTATTTAAAATAAACAAGATATTATAGTTTGAAAATTGCCTGAAAGACAAATTTATTTCAGCCAAACGCAGATTTTGTCTAAACTGATCAAAAGAACATCATTTGTACTACTTAAATTCCGAGTTTCAACATTTCAAATGACTTCAAAAATATGAATTTTTCAATAAAGCCCTGCGAATTTTAAAACTGCACTAAAAGCAGGAATATCTGAAAAACTTTCAGCGCTAGACCATGGCTCATGATTTCAGAGTCCCCTTCGATTTCGTCAAAGAATTCAAAAATCCAATAAAAAATCTACCGTTCTACTTAAAATAAAAGAATATCGTGTACTACCCCATATAAAGGGGTAGCTAGAACAACGAAAATAATTTCTTGAAAAAATTCCGGGGACATAAGGGCCATATACCAAATTTCAACAGTTACCATTAATTTGACCTTTTTATAATTTGAAAGGCCCATCCTTTTGAATCACCCTCTATAGATCTGATTTAATTCAATTTAATTTAATCTTAAGGTGGTAGAAGTAGAAGGTTGAGGCATAATCGATCGATAAAGTTAATTATTTGATGTCTTTTTTTGTTGCTTATTATACCGGGTGATTCACCTAAAACGAAAAGTTCCTATGGCATCTTATGGTATCTGAAGACCATTTTAACAAAATTAGAATCTAGCAGCTCAATTGGAAGTTGGTCAAAAAACGCTCGTTTTGGACAAGATCACAATTTAGAATGACTCTAGGATCCTCCCACCATTGATATTTTTCACTTTTTCCATTGTATTCTAGAAGAAATTCGAAACATTCCCACCTGTTCCAGAAAAAAATTGAGAAAAACGAAAAAATTAGAGGATCCTCGAGTCATTCAAAGTCGTTTTGCGTATTTAGTTCGTTTTTGAAAATTACGACATCATTAGAAACGAACGTTTTTTTGACTAACTTCCAAGTGACCTACGAGGTTCTAATTTTGCTAAGGTGTTCTCTGGGGACCCTCCTACAAATCCTTGAAATATTTTTCCATTCACTCAACAAATAATGGGAGTTGTCAAAAGAACTTTTCGATTTAGGTGAATCACCTCGTATAATTAATGTATGTACTGCCACTATTATTATTATTATTACTAATTTTCAGTTGCAAACATTATAAATTACATTCTGTTAATAACCTGGTAGTTTAACGAATGGATCATCAGATAATTAACGAATTTAATTAACAGTAATGTAAAATAAATGCTATAAAATTTAAATTAATCATCAATCACTACCACAGCAATTGTGTGTTTTTCATTCATGCTTTTTTTAGATTTTTTAAATAAAAATCGAGAGCACACAGAATCGTGCCTTATTCCTGTTTTTTCTTTTTTGTCATGGATATTCTTCCAGTTACACACCTACAGTGAAGGCATATGAAATACATAACAAATTTAATATACATCTGCAACGATTATGATTTGTGATAGATTCAACCATCCATCATTAATTCCTCATAGAGGACATAGAGACCTGATACTGCATATGCAATATTTAATGATACTGCATATGCAAGAGAAGATTTGAAAAATCTTATAAAAAAAGTCTGGCAAATTTTCTAAGGCAATGACTAAAATAATAAATCAAAAAGAGGACCGACAATTCTACCATCAGAGTAAACACGTCTTTACTCGCTTTGTTCGAAAACTACCAGATGATGGAACTGTCGGTCCATTTTTTGATTTATTATTTTATGAGATGTTATAGACTTTTTTCTATTACTTTAGTCATCCCCTTAGAAAATTTGTCAGACTATACCAAATGTTGTAGCAGTGACGTCACAATTGATCTAACTGAAAGTTGAGCGACACACGCAAAAGTGGCTCTTAATCGCTCATGATTTTGATCCTGAACATGTTCGGCTACGGACGTGCGACAAACATGTACCTTAAGGGGGTTCCGAACCTTTATGTCGATTCGGAGTGCGAAAACAGTTAATTTTCAAATAGCGATTACTCGCTTGTTTTTTATGATAATGTCAAAAATTGACGTGCGTTGGATTGAGTATTTAAAAGTGCATGCTCCAAAGCTTTCTATTTTAAAAAATTGTGATAAAATTCTGAATGGCAGATAAAACTCTGGGAACCTATTATTTTCGTAGATTTTTTCTTCATAACTGGTTAAAACTTAGCCAATATTATCGATTTTTAATATTTCTCAATTGATTTAGATAACAAATTAAAAGAGCTTTCCATATGTGTAAGAATGTTCGTTAGTTTTCCGATAACTGAAGGAAATTTAAAAAAAAAAATCCAAACTCGATGCCATGCATAATTCTCAAAATAAAAACTCATACTCTCGGATTTAGAGAGGTAATGTGGAAGCCGAGAACTTGAACCTTCCTTAAAATCGAATTTTAAGAACTGAGTGAGCTTCAGGAAAAATTTGAACCCCCTTTTCACCTATTATTTTCAAGTATTACAGTTAATTAATTTGCCTCTTGATTGGTATGACCATTACATTATATTGGAAAATATTTTAGAAATCTACCTGGAAATTAGATTTTCAATAGGCGTTGTTTCTTGTTATTGTAATTAAGTTCGTCATATAGCAGATAGAGGGTGTTGTGTCTTATATCTGTCCACTTTGTGAAAGAATTCAATGTTGCCAGACGTCGTTTACATTTATAAATGAGACTACGCCTCCTCTTTCTATTGGATTCATTTCTTTTTTGTTCATCCTGAATTCTGCTTATTTATTCCAATTTTTTTCACCGGTTGATGTTTTTATCGTTGTATTAACGGCTGCTATAATTTTCTGTTTCATATTTACAATTTCAGCATTTATTTTTAAAAATAATTAAATGGAAAAATCGGCGTCTGGCAACATTGAAGAGGCATAAATGACTACACCATCTGTCTGGTATATTACGAACTTAATCACAATAACAACAAACAACGCCTATTGAAAATAAAATTACTAGGCAGATTTTTAAAATATTTTCCAAGTAGATAAAATTCCCGATATTTTCGTACCAATCAAGAGGCAAATTAATTAATTTTGATACTTGTAAATAATAGGTC